>JAJLTP010000041.1:82297-159670 GCA_030568275.1 Lipomyces orientalis | reverse complement strand
ATCTTAAGGTTGAACCTCCGATAAGGTTAAGGGTCTCTAAGTCTTATATGGTCATATATGGTCATATCACCAAAGGCCATATGGTATCATATCATATGGGTTCGTGCAAACCCATATCATATCATATCAAACCCATATGATATGATATCATATATGGTAATATGTATTACAATATGACTCATACTACTGCACACACTGAATACTTATGGCAGCCTATGGCCAGAATGCCGCACTTTTCGGATGTAGAGCAGTTAGGCACTATATCGATAGTGATATGACCTTCGTACTTGATGCTGGCATATTCATTAACTCACTGTCATTTTGTTTGATGTTTTTAATTCTGGACAGCTCAGTTCATAAGGACCGTTCCAACGGGCATAATGCCAGCTGTGCAACCGTCTACTTCAGCACCGAGGCGGAGAACTGGGTCGCATCAATTCTGAGTCCTGAAGACTGCGTCCTAGAAGCGTTTTCTTATTTATCTATTGCGGCGGGTCGAGCTGGTCTTCGCCCTACCATGTAAAAATATTAAGAATCGGATTTGCCTGGCCTGGAAGGGCTCGGACCAAGATACGGCAAGATCGAGCTCGCCAAATTTTTGTAGCATTATCTTCACAGGGTTAAGGATTACAAACTCGGACAGCATCCTCTGAGCCAGTACAGAAGGCAGGAAGGCTATGACAGTTAGCTTTACAGTTCGTCGTTGCCTTTGCTGTTCCATTTTTGCCTCCTGCATGGTGTGGAATGACACCAAGGATCCCTCAGTGCGGAGCTACGGAGCACGGCTTGCTCCAATTTTTTCGACCACTACCGATCCTGAGTCATCCTGCAATCTTAGTTTTGGGACTGATGGCTGATGGGCCACGGTTGCAATTATTGTGTGGGCTCTGACTCGACAAGTTTTGCGTGTGGTCATACCCGCTTGAGTATTTTGCAACAGAGAAATTGAGAGGCGCATATGAAGCAGACAAACGCTTGAAATTGTATTCTAAGACAATCAGATAGCTAGTTCACCTTCTAAGCCTATTGGGAACGATCCGCACACCATGTAATAAAACTATTATTCGAGAGTTTGATTTTCCAAATTCAATGACGAGACTTTTATCTGGGTAAGCCTTCTTTTCAGTGAAATTGTGCTTAGAAAATCATGTGGGTACACTGACCAATGATACCGGCTCTAAGTGGGAGGCTGGGACAGCTCCGCTAGCTTGGACCCCATTGGGCGCTAAATCTGATTCTGCTGAGAGTTCCGAAGAAGTGACAGTGGCGGATTTGAGCGTGTCGTCATTGACTTCCTCGTTACTCAGGCTATCTGTCATACTCGTTTTGACAGTGCAGACGATCTCCCGCCGTTCCTGATCGCCCACGCTTCCCACGGCTGTTGCCTCGATGTGATCACCCTTGTCTGTCCAGTATATAGGCCCATGAGGGAAATCTTTGTATGACCCTTCCCAATTGAGTACATTCTTCATCGCGGGATCCAGAACTGGCATCTGACCAAATTCAAAGTCCAGTTCCCCGCCATATTTCTTTGGCAGGTTCGCAGGATCAATAAACGACTCAAGCGTTGCTTTCATATCGTGTTGCGAGAGAATAAAGATTTTTGACGTAGTGATCGGATCAAACCATCTCTTGATCCAGCCCCACACGGTAGGGAAAAATGACGGGGCGCCAATGATCTTCAAATTAACGGCTGGTTAGCACACAGGCGGCCAGGTGTGGGAAAGGTTCGGAACTTACGAAGATACAGCCCAACGTCTCCGGATAATGTGCTGTCGCTAACGTACTGGCATCTTGCATGTGAGATCTCAGATTCCAGAACATTTTAAGAGATACGCCGCTTATGTCGACTATATTATTCGATTGTGTTATAGGTGTTAGCGGATATTCCCTATCGGTCAAGGCTGTACATAACGGCATCACAAATCGTGTCAGGTTCTCGTATAGGGCGAAGAGTCTGAGGAGTCTCTGCGGAGTCTTGGCGTCGCCGTTAACCTTCGCGTGGGTCTTAACGGTTGATTTCTCGTATGCGGACATAGCTTTCGAGTTCAGATGCTTAACCTCGAATACATAGACTGGCACGCCATTTCGATCTCGCCGACCTGTCCATTGTGGGTACTGTTGCATCAATCAGCAAATGTTTCCGGAAGCTCCGAAGAGTTATCATGTCTTACCAGGCGACGGGCCTCATCGTACTGTTCTAGATCAATAGTTTTATACAGTGTGTCTATTTCATTTTCGACCCGCCATTCCTCAGTTTCTTTAAATTGTGTGAATGCATCTTGGATGTGAAAACGTCGTGCTCGAAGAAAGCGTCTGGGATGGCATTAGCGGCCCAAATTGGCAGATAAAGAACAGAGTAGACTCACAAAAGAAGAGCGTCATCATGATTGCTAGGCTCGTAGAGTCCCTTCTCTACGCACAGCGCTTTGAAGTTCGTCAGGGCCTCCTCTTCGTCTGGCGTGAGATGTCCCAATTGCCCATGTGGAAATCTGTACCCGGCAGCAACATTGTGTCTTGAGTGTTCCGACCCAGAATCTGACATGACTACTGGTATGATGTACGAGCAAGTGAGGATGGTCAATGTTTAGTATGTCAATGAAGTCGTCGACTTTGTCCAAGCCGGGAGGAAGGGCGCGGGCTCGGTCGGAAGAGGCGCGGACCGCCGGTGTTATCGTATTTCTCGGCCAAACTTTTTCGAACAGTTGTATACTCTTCCGAGGGTAATCATTACCCTGCCTATTGCTCGTGTTCGCACACGCTTTAATCCGGGTAAGTAATCAGTAAGCAGTCGTCGCTCGCGAGGCGTGGCCTGAGATGGGTCTCGTCGAGTGATTGGCTTTGTGTTGAGACCCTCCAGAAGCAAGATTCCCAGACTCCGTTAGTCAAGTCGCCTTTATCCAAATTAAAAAACATCCTGATATCTCAGCCCTTGGTTGCATTTATGTCTTAATTTCATTTTCCAAACGGAGCCAATGTTTACCACGTCATACCTTTGTCGACGGCACGGCAGACACTTTGAGGAAGTTGGCTTCGCCTTCTTTCATCATCAACATCGACTACGAACTCATCACTGCCAACCGCGCTGGGCGGCTTGTACATATTAAGTCTGCAAGTGGTCTTAAATTGCAGTCGTTTTAATGAGCCGCACTTTGTGAGGCACCCGAGACCACGAGCAATTCCCGCGTGGTCGCCGCAGCCCCGTGGCAAGGCTCGCAGCGTATTTTCATTCATATTACTTAGCCGCCGGGAGATCTGTTCCTGTGCATTAGTCCGACGATCAGATGAAACCCTATCCCCAGCGGCCATAATGCACATACACAACTTGATTTGGCCAAACCTAGCTATCGGTTGGGACTGACCGCCGTCATAATTATCCAAGTCCGACGACCGCAACGGATCATTTCGACGACCATCACTCTTATGGGACAGCAGCGTACGCCGCAATGAGACGGTTCAGCTGTGTTGTTTTACGATGGCTGGAATAGAGGACAGTATCGTGGAGGCGGAGTCCAAAAACTCCATGTTTAGGTCGTATTTATTGTTCATGGCGGCAAACTAATAACGGCCCGTAGGGAGAGGTCTAGGGAGGCTAACTAACGCAATAGACGGATTGCCAAGGGTGCAACGCCACAAGCTGGCCAAGCTGATATCCGGGAAGTCCGAACGCTGGCTTTGGTAATAGAATCATGGTCAGTTCACAGCTACTCTGAGCTGCGGTTTTGTTGCATAAGGTAAATCATAAAGGCACTAGAACTAGCTTCGATACATCTCACTTGTGGAAAATAACTTTATGTTTTGATAATGGTTATATCGTTGCATTGCTAGCTACTATATGTCAAATAAATTAGATCGCATGTTTGAGCGATCCGCCCACTCCTTTGCTATCTTTCCTCTACAGCAAGTGACTTGATCGTTACTACTGATTACTTCGGGTTCCGTCAAGCTCAGTCCTCTTTCTCTTCTTGTTGTGCTGCTTCACTCTTGAGCTCTACATGATAGATCACTAAAACGCAGTATCGTCAACTAGACACCTATTCGTAGGAGAGAAGGGGGTGCATCATTTTGCCGTGCACTGTCTGCGGCATTTTGCACTCTGCGGCTGCGCCCATCATTGAGTTGCCGTGCTGCGGCTGCGCCCACTGACTCTGCTAACTCAAGCGAAAACCTTACTGTTGCAGGCTTCCAGCTTCTTGAGTTATACCGTCGAGAGAAAACGGATAATACACTGTGTGTATCAACTCGTATAAGTCGCGCAGTTGCTTGGGTCCCTGAGTACCCACACATGGCAGCTGCAGCAAGCGACTACCTGGCAATCCCAGCCTCTGAGGTCATTCAGTCAAATAGAGATCTACTAGGAGTAAGGAGTTAGGAGGAACTCGTTGGATGTCGGGGACTATGAGGACTCTCACATTACTGGCAGATTAATACGTGAATGAATCGGACATGTAATTTGGCATTGTACTGCATTCTCCCAGGTTAAACCTTATTAGCATTGGGTCACGTGCCTGACGATACGATTTTTTGCGAGTGCCTCAGGTCATTGCTCGTATAGTAATCGTATTTAGACTATACGATTACGAGTTTTGCTCGCAAAATCGCCCACCCCTACGAAACGGACACTGTCTCCGAGCCGTCATAGGACGGGGAGAACGCGGACATAGGATAGGAGCTCGGCGAGTCAAAACCCGATCCAGTCATGGGCGGAGTATCGTCGATCCCGTACTCTTCGGTCTCTAGTGGAATCCGATAAAGCTCATCATCAGGATCATATCGGCTTTCCAACGCCTTGCCAATCTCCCACTCGGTTTGTTCGACGTCCTCACTCTCGTCTACGTCGTCACCGTCACCACTAGATGCCATTGAACTTGACGGAGACAAGCGTACCATGGTCGAGAATTGATCGGTCCCGATACCCCTCACAGATAGCTTGTCAAGGACCATGTTGATATTGATCTTGCCCTTGTCATCGAGGAGGCTGGAAATAGTGTCGCCGCGATTTATGCGTTGGACGAGCAGCTCCAAACCTAGCTGCAGAACTTCGATCCGGTTATGAAGCAACTCAACGTAGTTCCCAGAGTATAGCTTGCCGGTTGAGTTCTTGCGGCTCATGAAGATGCACACTTTGTGGTCGGCTATACAGCGAGAGCATGGCTTGTTGCCGTCGCATTTTGATTTCTTGATACTGCGGCATATTAGCGACTATTGCAGATCTTGCAATAGGAAAACGTGCCGACAAGCGTCGCAGGCTCGACCTACACGCTTACGCATTCGAGCGCTGATTTCGGCCATCTGGTCGGAGTGCTGGATGCCGAGGCGATAGAGTATGTGCCGTGGTCAGGGGGCTACGTCCTCATATAGTATGCTGTAACGAGAAAATGATACATGGGGAAGGGTAATGAGTGGGCAAGATATAATATATAAAAGTGCTGTTCGTCTCTGTGCGGACGATCCGAATTCGTGAATAATGGCGTTAAGTAAGTTAGAAAAAGATGCCTCTCCCCAAATACGCCACATCGGCTTTCGAAAGCTGCACCAAAGAGTCGCCGATGGCTTTCGCATTAGGGTCAGACGGCATCCATATGAAGCGATGTAAATATCAGCCATCTGCTCGGTTAGCGGCCATTTTCCGTTCAGCCGCAGGTCTCACAAGCCTGCCCTGTCGACTGTACAGCATTCTTAGTGCAACGGCCGTGGCCATGCGGACATCTCGCTCTCCGTCCACTGTGAAAGTGAGTCTAGAATAAGCATCCTATATCCGAACGGTTCCGGCCTCCACTGTCACATATACAAATTGATAGTGAGACAGTTGTGCGTGTTAAGATGTTAGGACCTAGTTGTCCCTCCACCATAAGCGCCTCGGTTTTGCAACCTGATCCGAGCCCCGGCCGTAATGAGATCTCATGCATTAGGCTAGGTCAAATTCGATCTAGTTGTGAACCCCAAGACGGAGTTATACAGTTGCTGAGGAGTTGAATAGCACTGTACTGTGCCGTCGCTGGCATTGAATAGCGCTGCGCTGCTGGATGGGTCAATAAAATGGGATATCCGCTATGCACGCATTATTGCGACACCGTGCTAGCCTCGAATTTTGTGGCAGCGAGTCGGCCGCTAGCGTGCGGCTTTTCTAAGGTTAGTTCATCTTCCCATCCTTCAAGCCCTCGAGAGCCAAGACAGCAACCCAAAACAATGCACGGCGGTGGGTCTTGAATGGGGAATGACGTAAGTGTGAATAAAAATGTTATACATGTTACAGAATATTCACGACACAAGCGTGACATATACTAAACCACATATCCATCTGCAGCACTGACAAATATTTAGTGTCGGCATTTAGCTACGTATAATCGTCAAGCATCTGTGGATCAATTGTTATCCATTCTGTAATGATGGATACCATCGGGTATCGGCGAGGTAGCTTTTGGCTGACGCCGGCTTTGGGGCAGTCGGATCTCCTGGTTATGCACAAGCCGTCTTGAGCGCCTTGTCTTCCCTTCTTGTCCTTAGTTCACTTTTGACATTTTCCCCTTTCGTATTCGTGTAGTTGATCCGGTCCGCAGAACATAAATTGAGGGGTCTGTCCTCAACTGCCTCGCCACTGAGGACACGAAGTTCAGTTCCCTCTTCGTCCAGCCTTAGCTTAGACTTGCCTTGCACTTGTGCCGACACGCACTCCTTACAAGATCCCCTCAACCCACCTCATTCAATCATTATGTCTGGTCGGCTCACTGGGAAAGTTGCACTTGTGACCGGAGCATCGCGGGGTATCGGTCGTGCAACCGCTATAGCTCTCAGCGATGAAGGTGCCAGCGTGGTCGTCAACTACATCTCTTCTAATAGTGCGGCAGAGGAAGTTGTTAGAGAGATTGGCGCCGATAGGGCCATCTCAGTGAAGGCGGATGTCTCAAAACTTGACGATATTGAAATATTGATTAAGCAGACAATTGACCGCTTTCAGAAAATTGACATTCTCGTCCTTAATGCTGGTCTTTTATGGCAGAATGGGAGTCTGGAAGCTACCGATGAGAAAACGTTCGATAAGCTCTTTGGTTCAAATGTTAAGGGTCCGTTTTTCATGGTTCAAATGGCGACACCTTACATCCCTGAAGGCGGACGGATTATGCTCTTTTCCTCATCCCTCACGAGCTTCAGCATGATCACACCTAATTATCTTCTCTACGCGGCGACGAAAGGTGCCGTCGAACAGATGACTCGTGTGTTGGCAAAAGATCTGGGCAAGCGTAATGTCACGGTTAACACTATCTCCCCCGGGCCCATCGGGACTGACGCCTACTATGTCGGGAAGACCGAGCAGATGGTCCAGATGCAGAGTAATTTGGCACCAGCAGGCCGCTTAGGAGAGCCGGAAGACGTTGCAGAAGTCATAACTTTTATTGCATGCGATCAGAGTCGCTGGATGAACGGGCAGAATATCCGCATTAATGGCGGGATGACAGTAGGATAATGATTAAGGTCGTACCGTAGAATTACTGGAGACCGTCCTACTTATTAGGTGGTGCTGTACGGTTACTTTCCAGACAATGACATAAACTGGATTCAAATCTAGGACTATCAAATCTACTTCTGCGTAAGTGACGAGACATATGTACTTAGTTTTCATCTGGTTTTCATCTGAATGTTTCCATGACTTTTGTTCCTATTGATTCTTGTCATTTTGAAGCTGCCTCTACTTGATTGATGATTCCACAATTCCATAGACTCGCAACGCATAACGACGACCGGAGAAGTCTAGGCGAAATTACTAGACGCAACTGAGAACATAAGATATTGAAAATAAAATTGATCGCATGATATGTGAATAGAAGATAATCGTTGTAATATAATATGTGGGAGCTTTAGGCTGGGACTAACTCGAGTCAAGGCAATTCTACTTTTACACCTCAAGAACACTTCTGGGCTGGCTGGTAACATTAATAGTGCGACTGGGTTGATTGCCAACGGTGGTTTTTCGTACCTTGCTATCCATTGGTTTATACAACCAATGAGATCGTAGTTGGTTGCTAGAGGTTGACGCCTGATTCAACATAAGGGTAGTGGGATTCATACACGTCGGCCGCTAGTGCGAAACTATGAATGAAAGTTTTTAAGGAGGAAGTCGACAGGAGGGTGTATGAGGGTCAGCCAAAGACATCTCACGCCTCCTAACACGTTGAAGATATTCCGCTTAATAACCATATCAATATTTGACCTCACACAATATCGCAAAAGCATAATAAATTTCTTACCAGATAACTTCCAGCACTGGCTGGAATACACGAGAGTTATCTTCAGAGGTTCACAGTCGGCACGGTAACCATTCGTCAACCACGAACTTAGTTCAACGGCTGCAATGGCGGCCTCCGCCGTCGATATCACAGCCCCAAGCGGCACTAAACCAATATTGTCCATCGTTGCTACAGCGTTGAATCTGGTGCAAATCTCGCAAGTGATGCCAATAAACGACGAAAGTGCAAGTGTGGAACTTTCAAACGCAACTCTATTTTCGGACGGCGGGAAGAGTTGTCGCCTGGCACATTCAGCTTTTAATTGTAGGAGGCGCACGATGGCTCTAGGTGCTAAGTTAGCTTTGGCCGACCCGGCTAAGAAACTAACTACTTACGTAAGTGCCAATGCATTGGCGCCACAGAAGACGACCCACGTCCCAGGCGTTTGGGCGAAGAGTGTTTTCACTAACAGTATTAGTGCCCTTTCAGGATCGTCAAATTCCTCCAGGCACAAGTTGGCAACGCTCTTGTCAGATAGCTTCTGGACATTCCCCAGCAATCGGATAGCTTGGATTTCACGCGCAAAGTACGACACCTTTGTTTCAACCGGTGTCAATAAAGTCGGTTGAAACAGGCCCCTGACAGGGCCGCCTGGCGGTTTTTCCCATAGCAGGTCATCCACGGGCAGCCTGGTATTATTGTCGAGTTCCTCTACCGCGGGTGGCGCCTTGAAATCCGTATTGACCTGGTGTACCATTCTGCATAAAGTTAAAGACCTTTGGTAGACGTTACAGTCGGATAAACGACTAGTGTCTTACCGATCGAGCATATATATTCCAAGCCAGACTCGCTGTCTCTCTTCTAATTCTACCCACTCTGCGAAGTACAGCTCATCTATGTGAAAGACATTAACGTTCAAAGCAAGCGCATATGCGAGCCTTGCACAAATGCTAATGGTCATAGAGGCGGCGTTAATCAATGAAGCTCCTAATTCAAAGACTACAAGCAGCAGACCACTCTGCACCAGTTCTAACGAGGGCGAACGAACGAGTTGCAGCGACGAGAAAAGGTATCTGAATAAGTGATAGAGATGGCTTTGCGTATCATCAATCTCTGAATCGGACGCACTTGTATGCCTAATCACACACATAGCAAACAAAAGCAACGCAGTCTCCGCCCGTGGATTTTGCTGAAGTTGTGAGATTCTCCGTCGGAAATTACTTTCGTGTATCACCGGCAACCAGAGGTGGATAGTACGATAGTGAGTAGTCATGATCTGACTTAGGTCCCATTTCTGCTCCAATATAGTCGTCATGACCGTTCTCACGAAAAAGTGGTCAACATCTACAGTGCGACTCTGGAGATCAGTGCTGCAAGGCTGCAAAGACCCCACAAAGCCGCCTGATAGCCAAGGATTCCTCAATGCTATGGGCACACGGAACAACGGAAAATTAGAGGGAGAGAGATTGTTATTGGCATGCCGCTCGGATATGTAGGTGTAGTCGCACGATAAGTTTAGTCTCGCCTCACATTAGCAAAATAAAATAAGAAGAACGCATGTACCTACTTCAGACATCTCGCGCAGGACGGTAAATTCTTGTCGCATTTCTTCTTCTGACTCCGGCAAACTGTACACACATTAGGTGCTGTCGTCGCGCATAAACTTAATGCGCCGTTTGAAGCGTCCATGTCTACACTGCTGGGTTAGTATAACAATGAGCAAATGTCAAAAATGCCTGTGAACAGATTTTTGCACTATCAAAAATGCCTTGGGCCCTTACCCTTTGGGGGCGTGATAACTGTAACTTTCCACACCAATCTACATTTTCACTAATCCTATGGTGCCACCCAACAATTCTGCAAGCTGCTTACATATTGACAGTCAGGACTGGACACGATACGATATCGCCGAGTTTTGCCCATATCGCATACCGTATCGCAGGACTTTTCTGGCCGGCGATATTATAGCCCATTTTATCGCCAACTTGGCGATATTGTATCGCCTATATCGTCAGGGGGAGGGTAATGTGGTGACCAATCAAACACTAGAAGTATAAGTAGAGGTCGTAAACTCCTTTGGATATCGCCAATTGACACGACTCTATTGAGTAAGACATCCAGTTTTAATCGAACTTGGCTATCAAAACTATCCGGATCTCTATATCAGATCCCTATGTCTAACCGATCCCTCCGCAGTCCAGGCACAAGTCACGAGCCGGATACTGACCCTTTCCCTCCTTTTGTTGTTCTTTTATTTTCGTTTAATCACGGGTCATTTTCTTCAAGTAATCCGCTGCAAAGTGCCAAAGTGTGTTAAAAAGTTAGAGCCAAAGTCTAACTTGGCCGAACCCCGTACAGGAAGTGACCATGTATGCGGCTGAGGTTTGAAGGTATGTCCGACTTTGGAAATACTAATTGACCAGTCGTGTCCTTCAGTTTCCACCGACCGAAAGTATCAAGTAACTGTCGAATATGGGGTCTGTTGCAATTGCCAGTGACCCGTCCAATCTTGCCGAAGATGATGCAAGTACAATGCTGAACCCTTAACTCTTACCCCTGAGCTCCTGCGCATGTTATGTAAAACCTCCCAATTTGGAAAGAGTAATTGACGAATCACGTTGTATGTGACCTGGCCACCACCAGATTGAGATCCATGACATAGTTATGATGACGGACTGACACTACCAATGAGCTTCCGCTTGCCATCCCACGCTCATGTTAGTGTTCTTCCAGCCCTCCAGGGGCGTTCTTTCTGGTGACTCCATCCGGCAATTTCCGTATACATTTTCCCATTCCCTTTCCGAATCTCAGTCGTTCATCTTCACCTGCATTCGATGGCTGCTATTGTCACGAAACGCTACGAATGCCTCGTTATTGGCGGTGGATCGGGCGGTCTGGCATCTGCACGACGGGCTGCTGGTCGTTATGGTGCTTCTGCAATCATTGAAGGTTCCGGCCGTCTTGACAGTACTTGGAGACATCATCCAGGGTGATGCGTTTCTGGGCCTCCGAACTGCTGTCAATTGAGCGCTCTTTTTAGTTTTTGATTTCTTTAATATTTATCTTCCTCGTCTTATTAATTATCATATTAAGGATTAAGTTAAATCTAATTAATCAATTTTTTATTATTTTTTATTATTTTTTAATTTTTCCTAATATCACGTAGTAAATACGCCTATTCTTTGTATTATTATGGAGGATCATTGAGTTTTTTGTATTGTCTGTGCCAGTGTTTTTCGTATAATGATAATTTTCGAAAGATTATCGGATAAATGCTCATTCCAAAGTTGGTTAGAGCCATGGTGATGGAATTGCCAAACCTTGGTGAGACCCAGGGCTGGACATCATATCGACGCAGGGAGGGTAGACGAGCCTCGCGCACATCCTCTACACTCGGACATGGGAATCATTTGCCATTGTATGACGGCCAATAAATATTATATGGTGCAATTTCTCCCCGCAGTAATATCGTCCGCTCAAGTTGCCCGATTCTCCAATCGCATTTAGGTACAATGTCTTTAGTTCCGCCATTCACGCAAGAAATTGCGCAGAAGAAAGTCAAGATTGCTCAGATCTCTGGAATACAATGTACGTTTAAGTTGCTTCTTTTTTTGGTCAGCACGTTAGCTGATTTCTTAGGGACCTGGCGAGAGTGATCGAGGCGTACCAAATCCTCGCTTTGCGTAATCGCACAACGTCCTTGAAGGGCCATGACGAGATTTGAACAATTTTCGAAAGAGAAATGGACTAAGGAGACCCAAGATCGTCTTCGGGAGAACTATTTCCATTTACGGACAATAATATCGCTGTACTTTCGTTACGAGTGGTACGACGTGAAGGAAAAGAGTTGGTACAGGACGTATGATCTGGAAGATTGGACCTTTGCGGCTGATGGATGCATGCAGAAGCGGTGAGCATTTCCAAGTGTAGACCTCAAAAAGAGGGACACGAACTGATTGAACGTAAGGCAGATGAGCGGAAATGATTTGCAGATCACGGAGGACGAGCGATGGTTCAAGCCCAGCGTGGACGTGAACAGCGTTGAAATTGGGCCACAACGTTGGTAGTTTCAGTTGTTGTCATATGAATTACTTTTGTGCGCAGGCCCTTCAATGATGATGACGTTGCTGAAATGTGTAGGGAGAGCAGTTTGATCAGAAAACCCCTGAAACCGAAACGATCCGGTAGTAGCTAGTTATCCATTGGTCACATAATGATCCCATAAGCCTGCCGGAAAGACTCAGGTTCAGTTTGACTCAGCAAGACGACCAAGGACTCGACATCAGGACTTGCTCTAGACTCTACTAAAGGATGTGCAAATAACTGATACTTGTTAATTCTGCGGACGTCTCCTATGTCCTCCCATAAACATTTCTTTCCTTTGAGGCATGGCCTTCCGGATGACCTCGTTAATTTGCGACAGAGGGTAATTCGAGGTCTGTTCCGTTACTGATTAGCCTTTTATCAAGCACAATAAGTTCAGCACCGTTTCTTCCCAGTATCAAGTCTGAGACTGCTGTTTGTACCTGAAAGACCCAATGACTAGGGCTGACTAAATGGGTAGATACACCCCTTCAACAAAATTCTGTTGCGTTAAATGGCGCACCAGGTACCGAAAACCGTGACCAGATAAGTGAAAGTGAGGGTTGTTGAAGCACGATCGTCGGAGTTCCGTCCTTATTTGTCTTAGCTTGCTCTCTCTCCATTCCTGGCCTCGATCTGGCTAGTCAAAGAGATTTGATCGTTTCTGCGCCCTGACGTCATTCTTGGTTTGCTTTGGGTAGCCGAAAACGCAGCGGCTATTCGGCGACCCGGGGGCCGAGGTGGTGTTTCTTTTGTTCTTCTCCTCGTTGAGGAGTTTTCGCACATATAACTAGCCCTGAATATCCGCTGGTGGTTAAGTACTAGAGAATAGTGCTTCAGCTTTCCTTCCATTTGCCCACGACCATTCAGTCATACACTTCTCATAAATGTGTTCAAAGGTATGTCTTAATGGGCAAGTGGTTATCACCCATACAACATATACGACCAGATGTGGCTATAGGCGCTTCCGGCGAGACGGCTCTGGTGATGGTCTTGTCACGGTGTTGCCCACCAGTTTCAACCAACTTTGCCATTGGAACGTCGAGAAGAATATCATGCAAATTGCAGAAGGTGTTTCAAGATCGTTGCGGATTTGATAATTTCATGGAATGCATTAATGGATTAAGGAATCGCGAGGTCTATTGACAGCGGAGATAAGACGAAATGTTACGGAAGCCATCAAAATAAAACTATTTTCTCGAGCAGTGGTTGGCAGAAGGAGAGTGCGAGGTTAGGCAGAAATCTTAACAGGTAAGCATGCCAACGTCGATAATGGCACTGCTTCGCGTGTTGATGAAGTCATGGCCGTGCATTGAAACGTGCGCTGAATTCATGCATGGTACCTGTTATACCACAAGCGATCAGACTCACCACCGAGGTCCCAGCATCCTCAACTCAAAAGGAAACTGGAATGTAAGGCCGGAGACGGCTCAAGTCCAGACTGTAACTTTCTGTGCTATGGCTCGAGTATTGCCACTGGAACTACTGGTCAAATGAGAGGACGGCAAGAAAGATACATGCAGCTGTGCGACTTGGAACGGCTACATATTGCAATGCTGGCGCGGATTCAGCTGGGTTTGCGTCTTGATTTCAGGGACACATCTCCGTTGGAGAGCGAAGTCAGTACTCCCACCCTTAAAGGTTGCTTGGCACAAGTGTTGCTAGTGAAGCGCTTTCATCCGTCCTTAAGATCTAGCGATTGATTCCTGTCTCAAAGTTCATCTAACGGAAGCAGGCTGCGCTAGTCCCAAAGAGGAATGGTCTCCATCTGTTTTCTGCCACCTGAAGGCACAAAACCCTCAATACCCTAATCGAAAAAGGCAACGAATGGTGTCCTGGCCAGATAACCTTAGTCTACTGAAAGCAACGACTTCGAACCAAAGAAATTTGGACTTCCATATTGCCAATTGCTCATATCGAGCGCTTTATTTGCAACAAAAACGTCGCAACGGTAGGTTTGACTTAACCGGTTTTTTTGCCCGTGGTGTACTATTCGTAACCAGGGAAGTGAAATGGTTTTTATACCCCGTTTCTAACGAAACAGAAATCTTTGACATGACTGTACCAGAAACCAGCGAAGATGGAAGAGAGACTTTTCGAACGCCGGATACCGTGAGCTCGTCTATACCGGGGGAAAGTCCTCCGCGATTTACCTTCGTATTTAAAGAGGGTCAAGCCGACATCAGGAGTCATGCTATGCGAGAATCCTGGAAACGGCGACACAAAAAAAAACGAGAAAAGCCAAAGCCCTTACAGCAAACTCCACGGAAATTGTTATCTAGCGCGGTTGCAGCTGCGAACAGTGCCGGTCACTCTATTCAACAACCCCCCTTGGCTCCTTTAATCGAGAGCCAATACCCAAATATCGAGAGTAATGAGGACAGCATGGCCGGAGTTCCTTTCCAAGCTCTAACAGGAATGAATCATGCCCTGGCGGTTACCAGGGTCGACCCATTTGACACGTGTCCTGTTAAACTTACCGGTCAGCATCAGAAACTATTGCATCACTGTATGTCCTGCAATATCAAGTTACTGCAACGAGACATTCTGTTAACCACTTTCCGCAGGGCTAAGCATACATGCTAAAATGATGCTTGAAGAGGTGTCTATTAAAAGCTTTAATCCAATGAGGGATATTTCTTTTCCCCTTGATTTATCCAATGCTTCGTCATTTAATTCTCTGATGGCCCACTCTGCTGCGCACTTGGCCTATTTACAAGGAGCCACGGATTCTCTTCATGCTTTGAACTACAAGACGGAGGCTTTGAGAATTCTTAATATTTGGCTCAATGATCCTGTAAAGTCATTAAGTGATGACGCTTTTGCTGCAGTTGTGAGACTTCTTGCGTTTGAGGTAAGTAAACAGTTGTCTGTTACAGCGATAGCTGAAATATTCTTCCAAAGTTGCATTAATTTTACATTAATGGTAGAACCTGCTCACTTTGACTTACTGTTTCGCGCAGAGTTTTTGGGGAACTGAAGCTGAATGGCAAATTCACCGCGATGGACTCCAACGAATGATTGAAGAACGCGGAGGTCATGCTGCGTTACAAGATAACTGGCGGGTGGGACTCGTCGTATACTTGTAGGTCGATTGTTTCCACTTTATTTGCATAGCAGTATCAATAGACGTGTTATTGACCAAGAATGTCAGGTACTCGTTAATGGTGAAGCCGTCATGGTTTGATCCGTCCAATAATATTCGGGAGATATCTCAGCATCCTCTAAATAATTCTCTAAATTCCACAGTGGCCTCAATTATTGATCTACATAAGGTTCGCTGTTCATGGCTGATATCATTCACTCACCATATTCAAATGTTGATGAGAAGCTCGTCCCAGTTATATCAGCATGGACTAGGGGGGTTCCGCGCAGTACATGATGCAGTGCTCCAGTTGCATTTCTATTTTCAATGTGACGCACGAACCGACGTGCATGAAGTGGGTTATGCCACCCCAGAGGATGATCGGCTTGCATGTCTATTTTTAATCAGTGTGCTGTTGCAAGGATCATTGACTTCCACGGCAGCCCTACCAATTTCTCCTGGCTCATTTTCTACGCGACCTAATAATAGCTTGGCGATCCTTGATACGTCTCTGCATGAATCACGTAATCTATGGGAAGGTTCGGTTGGAAATCTGCGTTCACTCCTTTATGAGCATGTTATCACCGTTCCGGATGGTTGGATGAAAGCCAAATATGCAATGGACATAACAGATATCCTTAGACATCTGAGCCTTGAGGCACGCAGAGGAGTTGAAAAGTGTCTTCTCAACATTTTGTCCGGTACCAACGGAGCAAAGCTGAGATTTTCACATGAGGATAGTTGGACTCCTGATTCGCTGCTATCATCCATGCATGGTGAATGACATTGCGGTGCCAAGCATGTACAGATCAACATTCTCGCCATGAGATAAGGGGTATACAGTCGGCCAAAGTATGTGTTCAGGACAGGCCCTTCTCAAAAGCGCTGGGCGACCCACACCGAGTATCTAGTAGATTTCTGGTTTTACCGGATTTTTGGCATCTCCTTGAATCTCCAGGCACGCCTAATATAGAAAGCCATTATATAATGCGCGACAGTTACTTCTACGGTGTAGTAATGGACAGGCCGAAGGCTGCCACCGAAACGGCCAAAAGCGGCTGCATATCGAGCGATGAAAATGATGTTGGTCAACACAGGCGAAACCCATAAGAAGATAGGAAAGGAAAAGCCTGACTAATCAGACTCGGAGCCGTCTGAATCCCGTACTGGGCTGTCAGACTGATGAGAGCGTGGCCTTTACTACTCCGTTTACTGGAACCAGCGGTGAAGTCTTGTAGGCTATATCTAATTATAAACTGCATGCTGCAGACCAGCAAACGTCGCTCAAAATTTCACGATTTGTGTTTGTATTACTGGCTCAAAGCCTCAAAGGGAGTTCGCCTATTTCAGTCGCCGGAATATCACTACAAAATGAAGCATGAGTATTCAAAGTACTCCTCGCAGCAATGGCACGCTCGTCCTCGCTGATAGATTTCTAATATAATGTTGAAGAAATGAGACGACAAGATGATTACAGACGCACAAATACTACACTCACAATTCTCCATTTAAGCTTTTTCCTTTGCTCCTAACAGTTCAGTTCCCGCTCGGGACTTGAGCCAAAATTTTTTGGATAATACCTTTGATCGTACGTGGGTGACCTGTGCATAAGCATATTTAGCTTTGGTGGCTGAGCTCATAAGACCACTTCCGCACTTCGCACTCTTACTATCAACTCTCATGACGTGCCCTTCTCCTTTTAGTATTACTCCATGTACCTGAGCATGAACTTTATAGCTTACACATTTTACCTAGCTTATTCTGAAGTTATAGTTGCTTTTTCAACAGAGGAGGAACCGGAGCTTGAGGAGGGCGATATAGGGCCTGAGTTGCTTGTGTAGTAGGTTTTTAATTTTTTTATGTAATACATCCTTTGTTTTATCCGCACATTGTAAACATTCAATGGCATTTTGCGCAAAATTTAATTTCGCAATTTGCAGTGGGACATTTGTTGCCCATCCCTACTTGTGACCTGGTCCGAGTTTGGTTAGGGTATATGGTCGCCCATGTCGAGGCCGAGAGATCGCCGTTTGCAATTCAATACTTACCTCAAAGCGGCAATTCATGGCCGGTAGAAGAGCTATAGGTCGAAATGTCCATTTTTATCTCTTTTCTATAGAGTGACTTTGCGCAGCACCGGTACGGACCTGATGCCAACAGATGATGCTCTATAGCCGGGCCATTATGTCATCAGACCTTATTCTCACAGAGGTAGTATATTTGTTATCCAGTTTGTATGTGCGGTTTCTTAAGTTTAGCAAACAGAATACCCATCACGGACGAGACCAGCATTACCCGAATCCTATCAAGAACTATCACGGGTAGAGACGATTTTTCCGAGCTCGGGTCCGTGAAAGAGATGGAAAGTGTGTGATAACTGGGGTGGTTAACACAGAGGCTTATCTGAATAATTGGGTAGGTTTTGAAGCGGTCCACATCTTCCCTCTTTCCAGTGAAGTATATTGGATTCAGAAAGGATATTCTAGCTGGCTTACGAATAGAGTAGGAAAGCGTGATACAGGGATAAATTCTACTAAGGTGGCACTTTCGTCAAGCAGTATTGGCTAATATGAGGGGAGCCGGAGAGCCAATCTTTCAGATGGACTTCCCACCTGGAACTGATATGGTGGGGGAGATTCTCAGCGGGCCAGAAGCAGGTAAACGAATGGAGGCAGAGCTCTTTTCAAGGTTGAATGGGGAATTCTTTGCGTGATGGGACAAAGGTCTATTTGCATATGCTGATTTGCATGAGTAGCTGTTAAGGAGCAGGACTTGTATCGAGTATTGTGATGCATTATTGTCTCCACGCTGTCCTAATGATTACCCTCGTATCATTTCACAAGCGCTCGGGCAGCTGAATCGAACTCATGCAGCTTCTCTTCTAGTATTCTTATGCTCATTCAGCACTGCCCCGTCGTGGACTTCGAGAAGACGTACTATCGCATAAATAGACACCGTGCTCACTCCCCCACTCCGCCAGCGCCTGATCTCCACAATCGCGAGTGGCGTCTGACAGGGCGACAGATGTTCAGTCGTCTACACGTAGCTATACGCGAGTCATTAGCTGGAGTATTGAGTTGTTCCCTAAATTTATGTGATAGAGACATGGCCTGTAAAAATAATTGATGGAAAAAACAGTTTTGTATTATTATTCCCATCGCCAGAATCGTCCACATGCTGGGTACAACGAGACTAATATACGCTACCGCACTGCAGAGGAATGCACCGCTACAGTAATTCCTGGCTTGTGCACTAATTGTACTATATCTCTCTAACAAATCCAATCTCAACCAACTCATCGACCGGAATGTCCAATTCGGCAATCTTGTTCCTCGTGTTCTCCCTGATCCACAAGAATACACTCAGAATGAACCTCTTGAAATAATTCGCCTCGGCCGTGATCTTCAACTGCTCTTTGCCGACGATAAACACTACCTGCTCGTCAAAGACTTTGGTCAACGCTTGGATCTCCCCCGCTACGACAGCATCGACATTCGATGGCGGCACAACGGTGTGATCACCATCGACCGACGTGAGACGCGGCTTGGCTGCATGCTCCTGGATGATGAAGGTACGAAGGCTATTAAAAAGAAGAGTAGCGAGATCGCTCGAGATAATGCGATCGTTATAGCCGTGCCGGACCATAATCCTGAACGTGTTTGGAATCTTCGTGCGACGAATATTATATCTCTCCGCCTCTGCCACTGTTGGCAACGGGAGCGGGCGGAGATGAAAGAATATGACGTACTCCTGCTGCATCTCAAACTTTTGCAGGAACTCAGCATACACGGTCGGTACTTTGTCACCACCTTTGTCAAAGAAGATACCAACTCCTTTCATGCCGACGAGCTCGCCACCGCCAAAGGCAGGAGCGAGACGCTCTTTGCCGTCTGAGGATTTGGCGACAATTTGCGTGAGGTCGATCTGGTGAGCGCTCTCGGACTTCCATTGCCGGTCTTTGCCGTAGCGCCACAGCATAAAAGTAGAAGACAGGATTGCGGCGATAGCGAGCGTGAGCCACGCCCCGTCGGGAACTTTGGTAAGGTTGGACGTGAGAAATGTTCCCTCAAGAAGGGCGTAAGTAAGAAAGAAGAGTGCGACCAAGAAGGGGTTGAGACGCCAAATTATCAAAGCCACGAGAGACACCATGCAAGTCGTGATAAATGTCACAAGGATGACGCAAACTCCGTAGGCATTACCGAGCCTGGTGGTCTGCAAAAATTATGAGTATTAGATGACCAATAAAAGTGAATATCACGTACATTGTTGTACGCAGCAGTAACCACGACAGTGCCAACCATCAAAACCCAGTTGGCGATAGGAATATAGATCTGTCCATAGAACTTTGAAGATGTGTGCACAACCTTGATATTCGGAAAGTAGGACAACTTCATGATTTGGGTAAGCAGTTGGAACGTACTAGTGATCATGGCTTGAGACGCGACAATTGCAGCAAGGATCGAGATGACAAGGCTCGGATAGAACATTCCGGGCAGCACTGAGTTGAAGAATGGATTGGAGTATGCGCTTGGGTCCCTGCTAATGAAAGCAGCTTGGCCAATATACGCGAGAAGAAGGCAAGGATAGGTATAGCACAGCCACGATAATTGGATCGCCCTGGGTTGGCATTTAGTTTAGGCAAACAATGAGCACAGGACACGCTTATGAACCTTCTGCTGAACGCTCCCAAATCTGCGAACAATGCCTCAACACCTGTAAAAGCAAGCAAGACACCACCTAAAGACTTCCAGCCTGCTTCTCCGTTCCTAACCAGGTAATGACCAGCAAAGTATGGGGAGAAGGCTTTCAAAACACTGTGGTCAAAGAGCGCAAGGTTCTATACAGGAATGTTAGCAGTATCCTCGAGGGTTAGAGCTATAGCACTGCGTACATATATGCCAAACGCGGCGTTAAATGCAAGCCAAATAATGACTATGGGAGCAAAGCCAATGGCTAACCTAGAAGTACCGAAAGGCTGGACTGCAAACAAAAGGATGAGGATTGCGCAAGATACGCCGATGATAACTGATTTGCCAATGTCGGGCTTCACGATCTCTAGGCCCTGGATAGCTCCAAGAACTGATTGCGCAGGAGTCAAGACTCCGTCTGTAACAGAACGTTAGCCGGGGTTACCAGTATCAAACTGTCTGCAGTACGAACCCGCCATGATCAGGGAGACACCCAAGACGGCCAACATTTTGAGGAGATGCTGAGCAAAACGACTTTTCTCTAATGTAGATCGAGCTTTCCGGTTAGAATATTTCATGTCGGCGGTGAGATAGCGCTTCATTTTGACTGTAGAGATTGTTTTAGGGTCGCGAGTAGCAATGTTCGACTATAAAAAAGGGTTTGTATCGTCTTGCGAAAATATAAAGAATCTATGCGTCCTTACGTATCTAGACAAGAGAGAGTATAATGCGAATGTTCCGCCTTCGCCTTCATCATCAGCACGAAGCACGATCAAGACATACTTGACGGTGACGATGAGGGTGAGGGACCAGATGATGAGCGAAAGAGCTCCAACCAAGTCATCATAAGACGGGCTGGACAAGAACGTGGAAGAATAGACGTAGAGAGGACTGGTGCCAATGTCTCCGTAGATTACTCCAATAGACTGATAGGCAAGGCTAAACGAGTTAGTGTTAGGCGACGTTGGCCGCGGAAAATCGCGATAGAGAAGAGAATCGTACAAAGCTAGGGTCAAGCCGCTAAACTCCTGCAAAGCAATTAGCTAAGTGACCTGGAGAGATTATGATCAATAGATTATGATCTGTACTTACCTGTCGATGTTTGACATCGACGTCCTCAATTGCTACAGAACCATCTTCGTCTGCGTGACGATCTTCGCCGTGTTTGGTTGCTGGTTCAAATGCAAGAGACGACGGTGCAGATAAATTTGTAGTAGCCAGACGGATAGGATTGTTCTCTGTTGGAGCAATTGAAATTTTTGTCTTCTCCATTCACTGATTGCACTTCACGGAGGGGATGAGGCGACACAAGCTGTATGAGGGATGCAAAAGAACTAGAAGGATCCGACGGAGCCTACGAGATTATATGTAATAGGATGAAGGACCAATCGGTTGTTAGTACGTGGGGGAATTAATGCTCGAGTCTTCAATGTACCATTTCATCTGGCATTAACAGTGTAATCAAAAATCCCGCACCCACGCATTGTTAGAACAGGGGCAATCAACGCCTGAACCATAGCATAATAGGAGACTTATTACTTGACAGGTACCTTAATTACTAGTGGCTCACACCACCCGTGTACCAAACACAACGATAGTCAGTCATGCTGAAGAACATAGCAAAGTGGAAACTCCTGCGAATTGCATCACAGTACATTATCCACAGCGCATTACCAACTGAATTATTGAATGCAGAAAGTATGCAAATTTGGTAAATACACAGCAAATTTAATCCGGGGTACAGAAGAAAATATTAGATGCAGTTTGGCTGATCTAATAGGCTATTTCAGCCGCACGGCATTAATCGCGCCATAGCCACAAACGCTAATCTCGCCAGTGTGACTACGGCGTCGCGGCGTTTCAGCACAGTGCTTGACAACCTTGGCACAATAACATAACTAACTGTGCGGAATATCAATAATTAAGCGGGTGAAAAATACACGACATTATCTCTCAATGTGGGCCTTGTTCTTTGCCATCATTTGTTTCTGCAAAGGCGGACGAGATGAGACTGACCAGATTCCCCGAGTTACCCGTCCTTAAGGCGGCCTGGGGAGTTTTTCTGCTGTGAATGGAGACCCAGCCGGGGTACATAGCAATGGGATGCATATTATTCGACTAATTATTGTAAGCCGACATACGAGCCTCCGGCAAAAGCTCTAAACTCGATAAATTACACATGCCATATCGGGCTAGTCGATTCCTCGGGCTGACGACTACGCGAAGCACTGCTTGTCACGAACAGTACGCTTGTAGGATCACAATTACGCAGGGCGGAGGATCAACGACCATACTTTTCTTATAGCTATTATTGCTATTGGCCAGGATCGGCCCGTGTGACGACAATGTCGCGGGTTTAGTACCATATATGTATGGAATTTGAGTTTGTCTCGCGCCGTACTAACTAATAAGCTTCAGCCGGCCCGAAAAACCCTGATCCTTAGCGTCGAACTGTCAATCATTAATTGTGGCCCACTTAGATTCGATAACGACAATTACTTCGCACCAAAAGTTGGAGTTGTGACAACAACTTGAAACGCCAGCCCCTTGAGTTGAGAGGCATTTTTGGCACGGCCCACATGCAACGAGGCGAGAACTGAGAGGCATTTTACTATCCCTATACTCTGTGAAGTTATTGGCATGGTGGTGGCTGTGTACTTGATCGTTGTGTGTTGCCAGCGGCCCGTCGGCACTGCCCCTAAACCGGAAACTCTTGTGCTCACCTGTCGTCGAACTCGACGTCCACATTAATGAACAAACATTTTCTGTTGATACTGTACTCCCGCAATTTTGCTGCTCTGCTCACTTGGTCTTGGTTGGAAATCCATTGGTGCCCACCGATGAGAGGAATACGAGTGGCGATGGCACACTTGCTGGTGCTCAACTGTCTCTCCCACTGATTGCATATAAACTGCCTCGATCATTACTTCTGACAATAATACCTGCTCTATCTTCTGTTGCCGCCCTAGTACTGTTCTGGTCTTTACTATGACGTTCGACGACGTCAAAGAGCAAACTATTGCCTTCGAGGATCCTGTCCGCATCAGGGACGCGGACGAAGAGGCTGCCACCACCACTCCAAAGTTGAGGCGTCGCGACAGCAACATCTCCAATGGCGGTAATTCAAGGCGGCGAGATTCTATCGATCCGGCCGCGGCTCTGCCAATCGCCTATCGGACGATGTGAGTTTTTGTTGCATCTTTTCGCAGTTACTCTGCGGGGATTGACATCGACAGGTCCATGGGCATCGATGAGCCTGGAGACCAAAAGAAACGCGATGACCTCAAGAAAGCCGGTTCGAAGACTGCGAAAGGTGTGCTGCTTTGGCTCTTACAGCGATTAGGCACTAATTGTCTTCCCAGAACTATCTGAGCTAGATTGGCACACTGTATCTCTTAACGAGCTCTATACTCGTCTGTCTACGTCGCCCGTTGAGGGTCTCTCAATAGAGCAAGTCCAACGACGATTGGCCGAGTGCGGAAAAAACACGCCTTCGCGGCCACCTTCCCACCACTTGCGAGATTTGTTCAGTTACTTTTTTGGTGGTTTTGGATCAATTCTTTTGGTTGCTAGTATTCTCGTCTTGGTATCTTGGAAACCACTGGGAAATCCTCCTGCTGTCACCAATCTAGCGCTCGCAATTGTTCTTTTGGCCGTGTTTTTTATCCAGGCCGCGTTCAACGCTTGGCAGGACTTTTCTTCTTCACGGGTCATGGCTTCCATCACTGGAATGCTTCCAGATGAGTGCCATATTTTACGCGACGGCGCTCGAACAACGGTTGTTGCGACTGAGATTGTGCCCGGCGACGTACTGTTCTTCAAGGCAGGCATCAAACTTCCGGCCGACGTTCGCTTGATCCAAGTATCTTCCGATTCCAAGTTTAATCGATCTATCTTGACTGGTACGTTGCCATTGACCTTATTCTCATTGGTCGTTTAACATCCCATTCTAGGAGAATCCATTCCGTTGCCTGCAACCGTTGATTCCACAGACGACAACTACCTCGAGACCAGGTGCATCGGACTTCAAGGTACATTTTGCTCGTCCGGAAGCGGTGTCGGTGTCGTCCTCTCGACCGGAGATCGGACCGTATTTGGCAGGATCGCGAGGCTTGCAGCTCAGCCTAACACTGGCATGACAACCCTGCAGAAAGAAGTTTTCTTGTTCTGCGTCGTCATTTCAATGTTAATGGCCGTCATGATTGTGATTGTAATAATTGTATGGTAAGCGTGCCTTATTCCTTTGTTCTCCAACAATTTTACCAACTTGTCAACCGCAGGGCGACCTGGCTTCGCAAGGACCATCCCGGATGGATTAACGTTCCGATGCTTGTTGTATCGTGCGTTAGTGTTGCTGTCGCCTTCATTCCTGAGGGCCTTCCGATCGCTGTGACCGCCAGCTTGACCATCACCGCGAACTTGATGCGCAAGAACAAGATCTTGTGCAAGTCCCTCAAGACCGTCGAAACGCTTGGAGCGGTTTCTGTCATCTGCACAGACAAGACAGGCACGCTGACTAAGGTATGAATTTTTTTTTTTTGCTTACCTTAGTTGTCTAATTAATGTTTCTTGTTAGAACAACATGTGGGTAACCGAAAGTGCTATTGGCTACCTGGAAATGACTCCGCGGCAGGCTGTTGATCGCCAAATGACTACCAAGAGCAAGCTCCAATCCAATACAGCTCTCGACCAGTTGCACAGTGTCGCGAGTCTCTGTAACGCTGGCGAATTCGACGTTGCGACATCTCATCTTCCTCTTGAGCAGCGAAAAATTGATGGCGATGCCACCGACCAGGCAGTATTGCGGTTTGCGGAGACTCTTGGCTCTGTTGCGGAAGCGCGAGCAATGTGGAACAGGCGGTACGAGTTGCCGTTCAACAGCAAGAACAAATTTATGATATCAGTTTTCTCTCTCGAAAAGCGCATTGGACCAAATATTACACTTACTGGTATTGAGAGTCAAACGTATACTGGGGACGAACTGTAAGCATCGCAGTGAGTTCTAAAAGTTCGTGCTTAAATGCTAATCATTGAACAGGCTTCTGACCATTAAGGGCGCCCCCGATATTCTCGTTACTCGCTGTGACAAGTATATTGACCCTGACGGCGTGTCCTGTGCGCTCGATTCGAACACTCGTGCAGCAATTGAGAACACCAAGAACAAATGGTCCCGCGAGGGAAAGCGCGTGATTCTTCTCGCGCGCAAAGTTCTTCCACCATCAAGTACGGTGGCATCGCCGTCTTCATGGAAGTTTGAAAGAGAAGTCATGGAGTATGCCAGCTCGGGGTTGACACTGGTTGGAATGGTTGGCATCATTGATCCCCCACGGGAAGAGATACCAGAAGTCATTTCGACTCTCAGGAAAGCAGGAATTCGAATTTTCATGGTCACTGGTGACTTTGTGCTGACGGCAGAAGCAATTGCTCGTGAATGCCGAATCATTTCGAACCCTTCAGATCGTGTTCACGATGTGTCTTACTTACGTCGTGATGGTGCTGGTGAGAAATCGCGTTCGGGCTTGATCACATCGATCGTCATCAGCGGCTCAGAATTGACGACGTTGTCAACTTTGCCGGTATGATGAAATCGTGTTTGCGCGCACCACACCCGAGCAGAAGCTTCGAATTGTCAAGGAATTACAAGCCCGAGAAAACATTGTCGGCATGACTGGTGACGGTGTCAACGACGCTCCGTCTCTCAAGGCAGCGGATATTGGCATCGCCTTAGGCTCCGGCAGTGACATTGCTATCGAAGCATCAGACATGGTGCTCCTGGACAAGTTCGATGGCATTGTTGAAGCTCTTGAGTATGGCCGTGTGGTTTTTGACAATTTGAAGAAGACGGTGGCCTATCTCTTACCGGCAGGGTCGTACGCAGAGCTGTGGCCCGTCGTCACCAACGTCGTGTTTGGTCTTCCTCAGATCCTTTCGTCATTTTTGATGATTATAATATGGTGAGTACCTCACTTTCTCATTCTGAAGCTAGCATTCTAATCTCATACAGTTGCTTCACAGATTGTGCTGCTGCCACAATGCTTGCGTTTGAAAAAGCAGAATCAGACGTGCTTCTTAGGCCACCCCGACGGCCAAAGCATGACCGCCTCGTCAGTTGGAGACTAATTCTGCAAGCCTACGGTTTCGTCGGTACCCTCGAAGCGGTCTGCAGTTTCGCAATGTCTTATTGGTACTTGCAGCGGCAGGGGATCCCGTTTTCGACCTTGTGGCTAGGGTTCGGTGCGATGCCCGATGGCATGTCTTCCGGCACTTATACTCGGCGACTTAACGAGGCGTCATCGATATACTTCGTCAACCTGGTCGTCATGCAGTGGTTTAACCTCATGGCAGTTCGAACCCGGCGTCAAAGCATTTTCCAGACGCCTCCAATATTTAACAAGAAGACTCAGAACCTCTATCTCTTTCCTGCCATACTGTTCGCGCTGTTGATGACGTTCTTTTGGCTATATATTCCCACGTTCCAGACGAGTTTAGGCACAACGAGTGTGCCGGTAATGTATTTTTTCTTGCCAATGGCTTTCGGCTTATGCATTCTGCTACTTGAAGAGGGCAGGAAGTATGCTGTTCGCAGATATCCGAAAAGCATTTTGGCTAAATGCGCTTGGTAAGGAGACTGCAAGAGCTGATGGCACGTGTTTTCATTCGAGACCATGTGAAGACAATGTAGATGGGGATAAACTATACAGTCATTTGGTAATCTTTGATTGCTGTAACAATGAAGTCAGTAAAATTAGATAAACGGACCACGAACACCACGTGCGAGGCATGGGTAAATATTGTCTAGGAATAATAATGGCTTAACTTCCTTGTTAAGCCTAAATGTGAAAGCAGTCACGCCGGGTAACCATCATTATGTCATTTCGAAGACGACAAACTCGCCCCTGAACCCAGTTCGCCATGAACTCTACTCGACATTAGCAAGTCCACCGGAACTCGGCACCTCACAGCAACACAACCAATCCCAGCCCACAGTGACCCAACGTGTTGTCCGTTGGCCCATTTGAACGCGAAACCTGTCGCTGGCGGTCTGAACCTCTAGGCGATAGTAACAGCCAGACACGAGGGTCTTGTATCGCCGCTCAACGTAAGCCGACCCGCCGCCAGCGAGTCCATATCCATCACCAGTCGTGCACTCGCTCCCATTCACTGGAAGCATGCCCAGACATGCCCAGACATGGGCAGACTCGGCTAAGAATCAAGTGTCACAGCATTTTCGTATTAAGCGTTGGCTATGTGCACACTGCGACTAGCGTCACATCACTGCTGAGAACGCATATGATCAGCAGCCAGCAGGAGGGGTAGTAACAAGGAATCACAAGACGTTCGTTTTCGCTCCAGGAGTTCCACTCGCCAGCCATAAATGGATCTTGCCCGGGGCATAATCTTTGTCGCCAGTCGCCGGAAATCGAGACCGCACTTCGATCACTACGGAAAGGATGACAAAGGTCCTCGGAACAATCACGGAGAGCTGGCGGGCGTTCACTCCGTTGGAAAAGCGCGACATTGCCATTTACATAGTGGGAATCATGCTGTACAAGTTTGGACTTGAGGCCTTTAATGGATCCATTGTTGCGCTCGCAACCAACCGATACGACTATGATGCCATCCGGTCCAACTCGCCGGCAAAAACGTTTGAGCGCGTCGGTCTCCTAACTGGTCTGAACCAGGCCTTCCAGTGCGTCGGGTCCATTCTCATTGCGCCGTTGATCAAGAGGTTCCCTACGAAGAACGTGTTGGCGTGCGCAATCTTGGTCTTCGGGGTCTTCACCGCAATCTTGCTCATTGTCGATGCCGCCACAGGCGGGACTTTTGTGCCTGCCACTTATCGCTCCCAGCACCCAAAAAATGAATTCTCGTACTACGGAGACTACAACACTGATGGAATTATTCCGATCTACTGTGCCACAGGTATCGCATATGGTATGGTCGAGTTGATCCGCCGTGTCATTCCCAGAGATATTGTGGGCGGCAACGTCCAGAAACTACGGCGCATGGACTCGCTGGTCCACATCTTTTATGAGGTCTCGGGCACCGGAGGCGCGTTTTGCACGGCGTTGGCTTTGATTCCCAGGTTCGGCAATAACTTCTCCTTCATCATCACGCCCATCTTCTTCACCCTTGCCGCCGCGATCTGGTGCTTCATATCCAAGTTGGGATTCACGGTCTCCAAGACTGAAGTCCTCACTAAACAGCCAACGTATATCAAGGCAGTGTTGGGCGGTTTTTGGCTTTTTGGAGAGTCTGTCTGGACAGGAGGAAAGATTATATTCACGAGCCGCAGGTTTATCTGGCTAGTCCCCGGTTATGCGATCGCTCTCTACGCCCATCGCTACCTGGAAAACGGCATTGCGCCTGCAATTGCCCGACGATATTTTGGCAACTCGGCTTGGTCCCAGATCATGGTTGGTGGTTCAAACTTTGGCGAACTTCTTGGGGCAGCTTTTGTCTTCATGTTCACCGATTTGATCCCGACTCCGATACCTTGGTTAAGAATTGACTGCCTCATGTTGTTGGTCGTCTGGTATCTGCCGTATTGGTATCCACCAATGGGCCAAGTTAAGTATGCGTGGATCATCGCCGCGACATTTGTCCCTGTGTCATTTGGCTGGGCAGCCGGCGATGTTTCTCTGGCGGCCTACATCCAGGCTTCACTGGCCCGCGTTGAATCGAAAACAACGAACGTGTCTGCCCTCGGTGCGGTGATGGCCTTCCTCTACTCGACTTACATTGTTATCTACGCCATCACGTCTCCTCTTCTGGGACATTATATTGACAGTGTCTATAACAAAACCGGTGGTGCAAACAATGGAGGGCATGTCCAGGAGGCGATCCAGTATGTAGGTGGTGTACAGTTCACCATCGTTTTTGCACTCATCATGGCCTCCACATTTATCCCTCGCGGCTCATTCTCGCTAAACCCGCAGATGCTCTTCAACGAGAACCTGGACTTGGACTTGGACGAGGCTGATGACGCGACTTTCGTCATGCCAGATGAAACCAAAGGTGATAAAGACGGCCATGGGACAGATCTCGAGGACAAGGTGACGGATCTCGAGCAAAAAGCTTAGAAAAGTGTTGAGGTAATACTTTGTGTGCTTGCAGTTTATTGACGCTATCTTTTCGTCATAAACAGGATTTTGCCTTGGAAGTAATGTTGGTCGGTGTGACTTCCTACTTGAAATATCTTGTGGTCCTCCTGCAGGCCATTTTACAAGATGTAATAGCAATGTAAGCGAAGCAACGAAGCCGGAGCAGTGCTTACTGTACCGCTACCATTTCTCCTATCTTGAAGTCGATACCGGCTCAATGAATGCATAAGCCATATTCTCCCCTGGCTCCAGTTGCTGCCCTAGTAGTGTGCCTGTCAGGATCGTATCTACATGGCCTGGCGCTGCCGCATCACGAGCACATTCTCGCTTAGTGCGTAATATATGTCGACAGATTAAAACAATACCAGACCAATACCTTTATTGCCGGAACTTAATTGGACGTTACGCTTGTTCAAGCAGTAGGGCCACTGCATTCATCTACTAGGCGTCACAACCATGCAACATTGGTGAAAACCTCTGTTGTTAGTAGACGGTTAGTCAATTGATTAGCTGTATAAGCTCACCGGTAACGGCATTGCAGGGAGGCTGTTAACGTGCACCTCGGCGTCACTTTGAGAACCGACGGGCTTCTCTCGTGCGCGTACACTCAATGAAGCGTCCTAGAGTCAAACCTTTATTAGAGTATCATACAAGGAAGTCTGCTGCCGCACCATTTGAAACAAACGGGGACGGTCGAGCACCGATAGCGAGATCTACAGCAGCTGATGATTCACTAGTAATGCCGTACGTAGTGGGGATCTACTACGCTAAGTTAGTGGTCAGATTACCTAAGTTAACGGACATACATAGAAGGTCCATTGGAAAAATTCAATATGACCAATGCCAATCCTGTGAGCATTCCACAGAATGCTGGTGTCCGTCTGACCAAAAAAGTGCCAGCTACCGAAGCAGACCGAGCCGAAATGACTAAAGTTCCATACCGCAGTGCCGTTGGCAGCCTTCTGTATGCTGCGTTACACACGAGACCCGATATCGCTACAGCTGTGGGGGAGGTTAGTCAATACCTTGAAAACCCCGGTAAGGCACACTGGACGGCGGTCAAACATATATTCCGATATTTGCAAGGGACTTCAAGTCTGGGCCCTGTGTATAGGCGTACCTCAGATGTACCCCTGATTTGTTTACACGGGTTCCGTGATGCCAATTGGGCTCTGGAGCCCGAGGTGAAGCTACGCCGCCTTTCTGATCACTGGAGATTGGTTGATTGGTTGATAGGTTTGTGAGGAGCTGGCCACTCTCCACTTTCCTGCCCGACCTGGTTAGCGGCTCTGCCGTGACTCCACTTCACAAGATCATGAATTCTGATCTTGTGGTTGCTGTATTCTGAGATAGCCGAATGAAGCAAGATCATTCGGCTGTATCGATGGGCGAGCGGCGAGCGGCGAGTTCTGAGTTTAGTTTGTCACCTCCTCGGTTAGAGGTGCTATTCGTGTATGTATAGACTACAATAGTCGGTCGTGAGACTGGACGTTAGTGAGATCAGAGTCTCGGCCTCCCTTCCCATAGTCCGCTCTTCTATTCTAGCTCATATCCACACTCACAGCTATTTTAAGCCACGTGGCTATGTTCCTTAAGCCACTTGAGTAAGCCTCTCGATCTACAAGATTCCTTGTTACTTGTTAGACAAGCGCAGGAATCATTGCCACTACGGCTGAGTAGGATTAGACAAAAGTATATATAGACCTGTACTTCCCTTTGGGACGTAAGTTCTAATGATGTCATACAACCCCGAGCGACCCATAAACTTGTAATAATGGTTTCCACTGCTGCTCATATATGCAGCACATTGGAATGGATTCACATAAGAGATACGTCAATAATTCAGCCCCTCGGATCGTTACGACGCAGACGGAGGTACAGTTCTGTCAACTGATGCCTATGTATTGGAAGGATTGGGACGGGCGTTACTAGGGGGCATTTTCACTTTGAGCAAACCTTACAGTAAGAGAGTTACCCGCTCGCTCAGTAGGCGACGTACGGCCACAAGCCATAGCCAACGTGCATACGGCATCCCAGTAACATTGATGCAACCAGCAATGATTCCTGTTCGAGGCGATTTGCCGTAGCGTACGATCACTCATCACAAGAAAATCTATTCAAATTCGTGAGCCAACCTATACTTGGCGGTGAATGATGTCCAATAAGTTTGAGGCTTCCTGGGTAACTGACTAAAGCTCACAACAGCATTGCTGTTTATCTACCTGCCCCTTCAAGCGTTGCAAAAAGTTTGCATGCCACTGAAAACTTGGATACCGAGCCGCGAGCCAGATTAACGTGCCGATCCCAGAATTAATGGCCGAATCAATCCCGTCTGGCAGTACCGCCGTCAGCATATGGCTGGCTTTTGACACAAGCAGAACGGTAACCATTGTCACGTTCCTAAAATTGCGTCAGAATTGCGATGCAAGCTTACAGAGAAAACACGTACGCCATTCCGGGTGAAAAGGTTCCCGTCAACACGTTGATTTGACTGGTTGCAAACGACTCAATAAAGTGCTTACACCCCTCCAATCCCCGTCGGCAGTATTCTAAAATCTCCTCGCGAAGAGGGTCCGCAGCGAAGCGGTCGGGATTATGCACCGCGTACTCGATAAAGTTGCGGTGGATAATGTAATCGTGTGCAAACTTCCTACGCTGCAATCTGTTGACATTCCACTCCAAGTTCGGCGGTGAAGTCAGGATGTACGTGGGGATTCTGTCCTGAATGGCCTGCTGGTGCTTCTCAAACTCGCGTGCATACTTCACCGTCCAAAAGCAGTTGTCCACATACCTGCTCGCCCGACTGTGGCCGCTACAATCGGTATTGTCCGTGTCGAGAGAGTAAATCGTCGCATTTACGCGGTTGATCGATTTGCGAAAAGACGAGTTGGTGACTATCTGACAGATTGCAACGTCTTCCCCAACAATTTGCTCGCTGGTGGTATTGGATGCTGGCAGCGGCGTGTAGAGATGTGTTGGCATTGGATCGACAACAGTAGACGGATAAGGAATCATATCTTCATACCATGACAAGCCAGATGATGCAAAGTTGAGCTCTGACAGAAGGTCGCTCTCGTAGCAATATATGCACCAAAAAGTACACAAGAAACTATGCGAGAAGCCTCCAGCTACTTCGGCGTGATTGTTTCTATGTAGCGTCAATCGAAAAGAATGTGATAATCATTCAAGAAAATTACCTCTTTATGAAAATTTGCGACATTGTTGATGCGATCTGTAGATATTTCAAACACTGGAAAATGTTTCCTTGCGCACCGCAATAAAATCTGCCAGTTTGCTTCTGTTAAATCAAATTTCCAAAGCGCGACCGAAGCGACCCACCCTGCCAATGCCGCCGCCTGAATGCTTGCAATAGAGCTCATCATAGCCACTTGTCCGAACAGCAAGACTGCTGCATTCCAGCACTGTGTCTGTACAGCAATTCGCTCGCGTTCATCGTCAACCTTGTCTTTTGCCGCCAATGCACCAAAAGCAAGTACCACATTCAACAGGAAGTGCGTATCACTACCAACATCCGCATCTGATGTCAAGTGAAACAAAAAATCTACATCCAGCGCGTCAAACACAGGAAAGAAGCAGTACACCTGTCTCATAAAGTACGTCAAATACAAACGGATCCTGTCACCACCAATAGGGGGAAAAATCTCAATGTGAACAACCGGCGGCAGGTTTTGTTTCTCATGTACGACGTAAAATGGATATATCGGGTCCAACCTGCTCTCACGCCCGTCAGAAGATGGTAGCAAGGTATTGACGATGGGCCAATTCATAACCTGCATCGCATTGCCCAAATGCTTTGCTGGCATCTCCAGCATCAAATCGCTAATGCCGAATTTGGCTGCCCGTACTCCGGTCTGACTAATGCGATAAGGCGCATCTTGTAATCGTAAATTTGGCTCCTTCTCTCGTCGAGCGATTGCTGAAACGATCTGATCCTCAAGGCTCTCCATTCTGTCAAGAATGAACAATGTGCTTTCATCTGCACTATGATCCGTTAGACATCAACTCAAAATATAACCACAAAGGTCTCTACCGAGGAAGATTCAGCTCACGGTATTCGCATTCCCATCCTTGTCGTATACAGTGCCTGCAGCTGGGTTTGACGCCGTCGCACCGTGATTTGCGTTGTCGGCAATTCTGACATGCAAGCTGGACACGTCTCTTCGTAGGCGTGCACGAGCCAGATTCTAATATGTGTTTGTCATGATCCTGATTCCTGGCACGCTTCCATGGGCCGTTGTGCCGTCTTGCTGGACCGCCTTCAATCGCTGTCGTCTCTGATTCACCTCCTTCAAAGTGTTTCCACCGTAGTCGCTTTTTAGACATAAGCTAAAATTCAATTCAGAAGTGATCATGAAGTGCCGACGTGTATGCTCATGGCGAAGTTGAGTGCAGGTTGAGCGAGGGTTGAAGGCATTTGCAGCACCTACGCGCGGGGTTACCAGGCCTGAGCGTAAGGGTAGAAAGCATTCAACTTTGGGGTGCTCCAATGGACGATAATAAACATTCCGGTTAATAATTTATTTGGCAAATCATAGGAAAACAAAGCTACCATTATTTTATATTTGCTACAGCTACATCTTATTGGAAATCCTCTCGCCATCAAACAAATTACAGTACAAAAGTCTCACATAGGACTTGAAAAGTCAATATATGCCAGCGAATTGAGCAGCTCTGGTCTCGATTTCAGCCGCCGCTAGACCAGTCTCACTTTTGCTTTATTCTTTGCCAACTCCAATGAAGACAGCTCAAAAACATCACTCAATCCGTTTCGACTTTTCCGTGTTTGCAGATCGGCTCAGGCTTGCCATGGTCCCCACGCGGTCGTAAAACGCCAAAAGACGAGTCCACTTCTCGTCGGCAGGCTCGTTCAATGAGTTGTAACCTGCAACTCAGGGATTGCCTCTATACCTGTTAAGGACGCGGTCCTGAAAGGACTTCTGGTCCCAGAACCAGGCGTATTCGGTTGGTTTATCACAGTGCCAGTCTTGATACTGTCCGCCGGCGCAGAATGAAGGTCAAGGATGGTGTAGATGCCATGGCTGGCGCACTAATCTTTCCAAACAGTGTGCATCGAACATCACTGGCTTTTTGCACTCATAATGTCAATAACGCGGTCAATATGCTTAAAGCCTTCCACCTTAACTACACCAGGATCCATGTCGCCTTTGAGATGATGGGAGTTGAACGGTACGCATAGAGAATTAAGCCCGAGGGACGGCAAGAACACTGTGTCCTCGTCCATCAAAAAGTATTCAAGGAACTTGTCGAAAGAAAAGGCGCTTTTTTATGGACCAAGAACTTTTCCCAGCGCCCTGCTGCGTTTCTCTACCTCGAAAGCCGTTCATAAATTCTCCATCATCATCCATCCGGCGAGAGATGTACTTTTGGAATGTCAGCGATAACGATCATAAACTCACACAGAGGTTATGTACTTGGAATGTTAGCGATAACAATCGTAAAAAGATCGCCGTTGCCATCAACAATTTTGTTTCCGTCGGCAACGCGCAGAACGCCAGTCGTCATATTTGCGCTCAAGTATGTTTGTTTGAGATACTTCGTGATAGAGTGCGAAAACTGACGGTGCGGTGCTGAATGTCGGGTGCCGACAGACTAGTTCAACTCCCGGCAGTACTCTCGCTCGAGCCGGGTGATTCAGATAATGGCCAGGATATTTCGTGACTTTCCGAAATATCCATGTAGGCTGTCTATAAGTCGCTGACTTTATCCGTGTGGAGAAGTGATCTGTGTCCGTAGTTGGCATTTAAGGGCCTGATTCTTTTTTTAATGGTCCTCCCCTTTTTTTTATGGCACTTAAATCGCCCCTTCTAATGGTACTCCCATTATACTCAAAAAGAATCGCCCCTTCTACTGGTACCCCCCATCTTACCCAAAAGAATCACCCCTTATAATGGTACTCCCATTATACCCAAAAAGAATCAGTAGCGTTCAATAGCTCCCATTTTACTAGCGTAAATGGAGTTAAAATGGAGATCACCCTTTTCCCATACAAAAGGCTAATGGAGGTCTGACGTCCATTTCAACTCCATTTACGCTAACGCACCCTACGGAAACACCACCTTTCTGACCACTCTACATAGTAGCACGCCTCTACAATGCGCTCCCAAATGGAGATCGATATCGAAGACGACGTGATCGACGACCTCTTCCTTACGAGTATAATGGAGTCCTTACAAAGGGAGGGGGGAAGACGAGGGGTTAAACAAATGGCCACAGCGCAGGAGGGATTTGAATAAGAACGCGGGGCGAGAGTACCTGGACCAGCTACTTAACTGTGGCCATCCTGAACGAATTAAGGGTGCCTTAAGGATGTCTCGAGATACCTTTTTTTCCCTAAAAAACTGGCTTGTAAACCATACCCAGTTGAGAGCCTCAATGCATGTTTCAGTGGAGCTGAAACTAGCAATCTTCCTCCATATCGTCTCCCGGCCAGCTTCCCAAAGAGATACTATGGAACGCTACTTTGTTGAAAACAGGGTATTCAGTGAGTAAGCTACCTATAATGGATTTGAAAACCAGACCTTAGCTAACTGCTAGTAGATCATTTCATGAAGTCCTGGATCGCTGCTAATTCTTTACCGCGCCTTTGTCAAACTCCCTGATCTTAATGCTCCCCTTGCATCTCGAATCTCTGACGACCCTCGATTTTATCCCTGGTTTAAAGATTGTCTAGGAGCTTTGGATGGTACACATATTGCCGCTCTTCTAGCGGCAGTGACCGGGAGGGGAAGAGACGGTAATTGTATTTTCTTCACGAGGCTCTATAAACTGTGAAGGCGATATAACGTCAGGGCGGCTTCTCTTATTAGTACGGGCCATTTCAAAATATCAAATATTGATACGAAAGAGGAATCAGAGGGAGAAAATGGCGTCGCCGCGTCGCGTTACGCGCTTGTAGGCTCTCCCAAATTTATTTTTCTTTTAACGCGTAACTTTCGTGACTGACCCGGATCGCGTGCAGATTCAAATGGGAGCTCCATTTAAATTTAAATGGAGCTAAAATGGGACCTCCACTAGAAGGAAAAATGGCCCGCCCCTAAATGGAGCTCCCACTTAAGAAGAGGGAAACCCTGACCCTAAATGGAGCTCTCATTTGAAAAAGTAAATGGGAGCGCCATTCAAAAAAAGAATCAGGCCCTAAGCCTAGTCCCAGTCAAGCAAGGACCGCGGCCAGCTGCCGACTTTAATTCCCGTTCTGGCCTAGAGACACGTCGCGGGGTCCCCACACTCTTGCCGCCCCGCATACGGACTCGCTCCGACAAATTTCCCCAACTTGACTACTCGAGCCAAGCATTTTATTTGCTTATGGGGTTTATGGTCACCCGACACGAGCTTTGGGTGTTGTTAATTCGAATAGGTGCGTTGCTCCAGTTAAACGATGCGGGGGCCCTAGCTAAGGTCGCGGCAAAAGCGCAAGCGAGTGCTCCATCTGTAATATGTCCTCCGTCATAGTGGGCGTCATGTCGGAATACTCTTATATACCACACCGTGAACCATGGTCACTGATCTATTTACTGCTTGCTGAACATATCAATTGATCTTGAAAACAAATCGATAACCACATTATATTGATCAATACATAGCAGTAGCTTCATTTCTGCCCATCATCGAACATGAAAACTACTGATTCAATGACAAGTCCAAAATAATCTTCCCCCTCGCATGGCCGCTATCCAACCTTTTGAACGCCTCTTGAAACTGTTCCAGTGGCCAAACGCTATCCACCCTGGATCGACACTTGCCCTGTTCGACCAACTTAGTAATCTCCTCCAGATGTATTCTATTTGGCTCCATCACAAAAAAGACATCTCTCACCCCTTCCCCCTTATAACCCTCTGGGCAGACCAACTTGGGCGGCTGGAAAATACTAAGGACCACCCCGCCATCTTTGACAGTCCACCAGGCATCCTCGAGAGACTTCCGACCGATACAATCAATTACCACATCCACCTTCTTTCCGGGTCGCTCTGCCCACTCCTGCAAATCCGTCGTTCGATAGTTAAGCACCTCGCTCGCCCCAAGGGATTGCACGAGAGCGACGTTGTCAGGACCACACGTTCCGACCACCTCTGCCCCGAGCAGGCAAGCCAACTGCGTAACCCACATTCCCACGCCGCCCGACGCAGCAGTGACAAGCACCCTCTTCCCGCTCCACGCCTCTCGCGCAGCGGAGAAATCCGCCTCCTCTCCGCCCCCGACGATGCCTGCATGGATGAGGAGAGCCTGCCACGCTGTCTCCGCCGACAGGGGGATCGCGGCAGCTTCCGGCCAACTCAACCCCTTAGGCCGGTGGTCAAGTTCGTCGGTCACGCCGATAGTATACTCACGCGCATTTCCTGGACGAACGTAGTTTGTGCGAGCGTAGACTTCGTCGCCGGGTCGGAACGGCGAATCCTCAGGCGCCGAGATGATTGTGCCGGCCATTTCGGGGCAGGGAACCAACTCCCGAGGTTTCGGTGGAGGGAAGTTCTTCGGCCAGAGGAGTTCGCCGGCGCAGGGGGCGCAGGCGTGGACACGGATCAGGTGCTCGCCCAAAGACGGGTTGGCGGTTGGGAGGGGGTGGCTTGCGATCGCGAGATCCTTTGAATCAGAGCTGGGTTGGAGGAGCGTGCGCATTGTTGTCGGGAGCGACATTGCGACTCGTGAGAGGTAGCGTTTGGAGGAGAGCACTTGTTTTGATGACTAGGATCGTGATTGATGATGTGGATGTCGCGACTAGGGGGTGGACTTATCTGTGCTCACGTCCGCTGGTATGACCCTGAGCTGAAGTTCAACGCGTATTCGGTATCCGGGATGATGATTGCAGATGACGACATATTCGGGACGGCGTTTGGTTGGAAGCTCTGCAGTGGTACCCGCAAGCGACAACGCGCCAAGAACTGAAGGTAATTTTGAATACGCTAAATGCAGCCAACAATCTACGCCACGCGCGTCACCGACTTAACAACAGGAAATGTCTAGTAACGGGAGATTCATTACGAGATCCGAATATGCGCAATGATATCTTCCCACCCATCCTGTTAAGTTACCACGGTATTGGGGATCTTTATTCAAGGGGCAAACATTGGAGGCAGATTTATCGCAGGCTTTGCGGGAGACGAGTGGCCTTGTACTGCCGGATAGATAACGAATGGGTGTCAGTGGATAAAACTCACGGTACCTCAGTACAATCAATAAGCTCGAGATTGAAAGAGCATATGTGATAGAGTGGGGTGCACAGTGACCAATCTGAATAAAATCGGAGGGATCGACAGGCAAAAAGCCGGCGATTGAAGACTTAACCTATCCCCTATATACTCGACATCAATATCCCCACGGATACGCGCCGGGCGTGGTGCGCAGCAGAAATATCGATAAGGGAACAACAAATTCAGCAAGACCACAATAGGCTGGCAATAATCTCCAGCAGTCTACGGTGCTCATTCCCTATGCACGTACGTTCGGCTGTTGACTGGCGAGGCCAGAAGGATTGCTCTGATTTGATCAAATTCGAAATATTATCCGGCACCAGAGAGGAGGGGATAGGCTCGATAGGGCCAGAAATGTTTGAGTCTCGCGGCCGTTTTTGCCAAGATACTTTGACGGCGTTCTTGGTCTTAGTCTGATTGAGCCCAAGCTGAAGGAAGATGAGCTGGAATCATGAGAAATGAGATAACGGAATGCAACAGTTGTTAAAGAGTTCTTTATAGAATCAATCGCTTTCGTTTATCTTGGATTCACAGTAAGAAGCATCCCTAGCCTTTCGAGCCACGTCCTACTCTCTCTCAGCATCCAAAACAAAAATATCGTGAAAACCATCCTTGATAACTTCATCATCAACAATGAGGACCGCGAGAAACTTGGCTTTCTCAGATCCACTAACGTTCTCCGATCGAACATGGTGACAACCCGGCGCCTCATACCACATATCTCCCTTTTTGGATACGATGGGTTCATCACAATTCATTTGATTCAGGACCGTTCCATCAACTACCACCGCGATCGCAGCTGCTCCCCCGTGTGTGTGCGAGGGTGTGGCTGCGTTGGGATCCATATCGATCATTCCGACGAGTACGGATTTCCCAGGAATATTGGCTGGGTGGTAGACATTTAGGGCATTTAGGATCTGGAAGTCCTCTCGTGGGCGACTGTTTATAAAGTGAGCGTAATGCATGCATCAGAACTTTGGGTTTCGTACCCTTCAATTTGATAGATATCGCCGACTTTGATCACCTTGGCGTTTGTGGAAGACATCTTGCGGGTTTGACGATGTGTATTCGTTTCGAAAGCAAAAGACGCTGTAGTAGACCTAGACCAGTTCAACGTCCTCAAGCTTGAATTTTTGAGAAACTGGGAGCATAAATAGGTTAAGGACGGTTAAGATTACATAAATAAGTCGAGGACGGCTAACATTATCTACAACCTTCGCTTCATTGATGCATGGCCGTCCGGGCAGATGGCTTTACAATGGATACACGAGTGAAACTTAAAGCAAGTAAAAATTGGAAAATGCTTAACCTTACTGTTCCGGAAGAGATTGTTGAATAAGAGAGTACATGACTCATTAATCGAATTGTCGTCATACTTCACAAGGGTAGGCTATCCGGCTACAGATCGGTGTGCAATTCGCCGATCAAATCCTAACGCGGCCGAACGACGGAATGAACATACAACTGACTCGATCACATGCTTCCTAATTTCATATGACATCACTATCCATAGTAACTAGTTAGCTATCTGGATGAATCATGCTGATCTCGGATTTACAGAAGCACGAGCTTGCCAAGAAACGGTGTGATTCAGGTTATGGGCAATAGCAACATAGCCGTAACTTTGAAAACCCTGGCCCAATGTCATCTTCTCATCCCATCCCCCGAAGTCACGATGTAAGAAGAGGTAATTTCATCCTTCTTGAGCATCAACTTATCCACATCCCAATTTGACCATACTAAGCGACCTTTCAAAAAGTCCGCCTTGGGGGCTCAAAAGCCAAATGCCTGTTAGATGTCATCCCGGAAAGAATACAGTTGTTGTACCTCAGTGGACACATCATGAATAACGATTACGTATTTATTGAACGATGACTCATAAATCGAAGGTCTTAGTGAGATGAGTTGATGTCATTATTATCGATCGGTAGATAAGCTATCACATCCTTGCAGCGCTCCTAATTTTCTCCGAAGATAGGAGGCACCTACCCGATGCCAATAATCGCCTTCCACACTTCCGCGATTGAACTCCTCTTCATCTTTAAGAATCAAGTCTATAGTTTCTGCTGCCCTACAAGCACGCATAACCCGGCCCACAGCTAACTGCAGGTTGCAGAGGAGAGGTGAAGGAGGTCATGCTGCGCATTGCGAATGCGACTGCGAATAGAGAAAATTGTATTCGCGTCCACACCTAAATGAGTTTTCCAATAACTTATGATTGGAATTATTTAAACTTGTAAAGACAATTACTGTTTGTTAGCAGCACGAATAACGGAAATCACCTTTGGAAGCCTTGATCATGACGGGGAAGAAGACAATGCGGGCTTTCTCAAGAGCCTCTTCCGCGATGCCAGTGCACCCCTTCGCGTACGTTTGACCCGAGACAGTGACGAGACTCATTATCCATTAAACCATAGGAAGATCATAAATGAAAAAAAAAGGTACAACTAAAGAATACTAAAAAATTTAGATCTAGAGGGTGGCAATATCGATCACAAAACGGTACTTGACATCAGCCTTCAGTACACGCTCATAAGCAGAATGAAGATCCCTGGCCCTAATAATCTCAATGTCGGACGTAACTCGGTGCTTGCCACAGAAGTCAAGCATCTCTTGGGTCTCCTTAATTCCACCAATAAGCGATCCTGCTAATGTCTGGCCACGCACGAGGAGCAGAGTTGACCGTGGGCTCCAGAGGACCAAGGTACCCTACAAGCACAATAGAACCTTCCGGAGTAAGAGTACTAATGTAAGGATTTACATCATGGTTGTACGGGACAGTGTCAATGATCAGGTCGAACTGGCCAGCTACAGCTTCCATCTGCTTGGGATCCGTGGAGATGAGTAAGTAATCGGCCCCAAGACGCTTAGCATCCTCGGCTTTTCCTTGCGAGCGACTGAAGAGAGCAACATCCGCTCCCATAGCCTTAGCAAGCTTCAAAGCCATGTGACCCAGACCACCAAGACCAACAACACCAACTTTCTTACCGGGACCGACACCCCAGCGACGAAGGGGGGAGTAAGTGGTGATACCAGCACAGAGGAGTGGTGCTGCTCCAGCAAGGTCAAGGCCCTCAGGGACAGAAAGCACAAACTTCTCTGTGACGACAATCGTCTCGGCGTAGCCGCCATATGTGCGAGAGCCATCGCGATGGTCGACTTTCCCGTAAGTGAGCGTGTTGGAAGCGCAGTACTGCTCCTGATCGTGCTTGCATGCTCCACAGGTTTGGCATGAGTCGACCATGCAGCCTATACCGACAGAATCTCCAACTTTGAACTTGGTAACATCTACACCAACACGGGAAACCTTGCCGATTATCTCATGTCCAGGAACTAATGGGTAGACCTCCGTTCCCCAGTCATTGCGGACATGGTGAATATCGGAGTGGCAGATACCACAAAAGAGGATCTTGACTTCAACGTCATCGCGCCGCAGATCGCGCCTCGTGAGTGTCGACGGAACTGGATCCTTTCCGACGTCGAGGGAAGCAAGACACTTTACTTCAGTGGCCATTGTAAAAAATTGCGTGTGTAGGAAATTCCTACTAAGATGGTAAAGGTGAGCAATTATGTGAGTGGTTAAATGTAATACATATATATGTAAAATAGCTCGGTCTTGGGTGGCGGGAGATTATATTTCGAGTTTTCGGTGGATGTGAATTAATAAATAATCGTGCATCTTAACGCCGAACGCACGATGTATCTACTACCACCACAGACCATTAAGATGACGACCAACGCTCGACAATGTATAGGGGTACACAATAATACTGGTCATTGGATATTAGAACTCGAATATACTCAGGAGTCCTCTCAGACAACTTCATGTCATAACCCGAAGCCATCCAAGTACGCCAGTGAAGCGACGTCATCCATTCGCACCGTGTTGTCACTCACAAGCGAACAGGAGATTCTTGTGACCTATGAAGCCACCTTTAACGATATCGTCAAAGCGAATCGTCTTGCCAATATAGGTTAGAAGCTACGTAATTACCACAAAAAGCATTCATACGTCAGGCGAGATTTAAATCCTGTTCATGGTTACAATGTCTGAGAAACATTCTTCTGTGTCACCCGATTGCCTGACATCGGCTGCCGTTAAAGGAATTTGGCAACTCCGAAGGATCGAATCAACATTATCGCAGTATTCATTAAGGGTGAGGTACATCTTCGGCCAGCCGCACGCAGGTTGTGGCCGCTTGCTGTCAAAGATTGGAAATTCATAAGTCCAGCTCCGAATATACGTAAACCTTGCTCACAAACAGCCACGGAAACTTATTTACATCGACCAACTTCTGCAATCAATACGAGATACTACGGTAGCCGACAATTGAATGTCGCAGTGGTGAGGGAGATTAAGCTGGTATTGCTAAACAGTAGCATACAGCTGATATCGCTTGCTAGGCGTGGCGCAAGGGGGGGGGGGGGTGTCTCCGAAACATTCGGCCGATGGCATCAATTATTCGGCCGATCAACGAGACCCGCAATAACTGTCAGGATTTGCGGGCTTGTGTCCGTCTGCAAGCATATTATCAGGATTAATACGTTGAAATAAGCAACAGGCGACTCAAGGGACTTTCCAGTGGCGATATCAACACGAGCAATGTTCGGCGTGAAATGGCCGCCAACGTGATAAGCGCTACTGACGTAGGTCTGGCCATCATCATCCCAAAAAATTTCTAGGGCTGTTGCCGTTTTGCCGTTTTACCGATATTGCCGATATTGACGATACGATATCGGCATTCGCGATGTCTGACGATTGCCGTTTGACGATATTTACCGTCGAGCCCTTCGCCGATACTATATCGGCAGAAACGTGACGATATCGGCAAATCGGCAGAATAAACTTATTAAGATTTTTAGGATCCATCATTACACGTGGATATCTATACAAATTGTGTTGTGCCTACGTAATCGTAGAGGGGTATTCATCTTGATGAGTACGCCTCCAATTATAAAGCCAGTTTCGATCTTTGTATCGTTGACAATGACCATCGGGCTATCTAAGTACATGTCAATATCTCGGATGGCCCTACTAGTCTGAGCTCGACTGCTCGAGGCTGCAGCCTTAGCAGCATCCTAGACTGGACATCACTATCCTCGATTCTGTCTGCGGAAGAACCTTGCAATTGGCAAACCCCAGCTCCGCAATAGCCAATGGGCACTGTTGATGCAGATTCTGGCGCATAGCTTGTAGAATCAGTCTACCAGAATTATTATCCTCTCTTAATTTCTCCAAGGTCAGATTGCTTTTTACTCGAGGATCCAGGACAAGAGTTGTATAGTACATATCAGATTCATCCATGAAACTATAGTACTTGTTATGCTTCTTTATTGATGAAAAGGGTGCTAATTGTGAAGCTAGCATTTGGGATCATAGTACTACAGATGTCGTGCTCAAAAAATTTTGTGTTCAAGGTATCAAACTATTAGACATTTAATTCGATATTGACGATATCGTATCGTCAAGCTTCTAACATCTGCCTATACGATAGACGATAATTATCGGCAGACCTAAAAATTCGACGATGCCGATTGGCCGATTTGCCCAAACGCTGCCGATATCGTATCGCCAACAGCCCTAATCGAACACCATTAGCAGGATAATACTGGTCCCACTTTGCAGAGATAAGGTAATACTTTCCCTTGAGCGAGTTGCGTTGGTGGCCTGTCGGTCCTTGTCGGTTCTTGGTTTAGTATGGTGAACCATGACCCTGAACGGAATTCGCCCTAACCCAGGGGGGTGCGGCGCGTTTGTATGGGCGTGTCGGTCTGTCGGTCCGTGGTTCAAGGGCGTGAACTCTATGGCTGGACCGACAGGGATCGACAGTTCAAGGTTAGGGTCGCTAAAGGACTGACAGATCGACAGCCCAAGGTTAGGGTCGATAATGGACTGACAGGCGATCACGACCGCAACCGACCCTGTATTGGGGTCCGACTGGGGAAGGCGAGGCGTAGGCGTATGGACGACCATTGGGTCCCGACGACATAAATTAAAAGGGCCAGCACGAAAAATAGAGGAAAGGAAAGAGCATTTAGTAGAATTAAATAATATATAATAGTTACTGGGTGCGTAAATAATAGTTTTAAAAATAATAGAAGAATGGTAGCAAGCCGCGGGGGTTCCTTTACTTACTCTGCAGGTTAATCCCTAACCGGTGGTTATGAAGAAGGCTGATTCGTGATGGCGCATTAAGGCGATCGATCTATGGATAAAACCACAACGTGCGGCTTGACGGGTGCGGTTGGTCAGGGGCCGGCGATGACAACGCCGCCGGGACATGGCAAGGGGTTGGTTCGCCAGAGTCCAGGGGTACGTCGGCCATCAGCCAACGCAACGATATAACGATGGTTCCTGAACCTGCCTGACAACTCGACACTTGAACTTGCACTTGCACTTCGTTCTGAAAGTTCAGGAACTAACGTCGCTCAAGCCTTGACGCACGGCCACAAACCCCCAAATGAATGAATTTCAATGCACAATGTGCAATCATGCACCATTCGATACGAAAGTAAAGCTTAGCAAGCATTCTTCGAGCAGACATCGCACAGCAGAAACGTTTACTTTCGGTGGAGTGTCGTGTCCATTAACTGTCACGGACGATAACAAATATGTTTGTCCTGAATATAAGGCTCAGATATCATCCGTTCGAAACCTGAGGCGCAATATGGGTCAGAAATGTAGCCCGGACCAGCACAACTCCGCTCTTGGATCAGGGCCACCCAGCGTAATACACGGCAGTCTATGGAGACCATTGACGCGGAAGTTCATTCTGGGATCCCTGAGATTTCTAAAGATGGTACGTTGTTTCCTACTAATTCGCAAAATACGGCTCCCTCTCACACAGAGCTTAGGGATACCAAATTTACTAACAGTTTTAGATTGCACCACAATCATACGCATTGGGTTTATCTTTAATCCCACTTCGAATGTACTCATCTGCAATCGGTGCCATTATATTGTGTATAAGTCTATGGTCGTGACCCATCTCACCAAAGTCCACAACCTGAAGATTGCAGACGAACGTGCGACGTTCAGTACCACTCGATCATATATTATCAGACCCCATCTTGCAATTGTGTGGGACGACCTAATTGAGGAAGGACTTGGTGAATCCGACGACGACTACTCTGTGCCGAGAGCTTTTGCCTTAGACGCGTTTAGGCCGGGCCAGGCTGCCGTCGATGGGATTCCTGTCCTCGACGGGTATAAATGCGTACTTTCCGAGAGTGTGCTGACGCACAGGTGTGTCCAGTCCAAGGAGACCATGAGGACTCACTACAGAAGAAATCACGACAATCAAGTCGTTGAGTTTTGTCCTGTGCGTGTCCAGGCATTTTATAGTCGCTCGTCAGTAAACCAGCAGTTGAGATATGTTCATGTCACCTAGAATGACACTACTGCGGCTCAGACCAGCCCTGATAATATCATAGTGGAATTCCAGCGAATGTTCATAGTGTCCCAGCTTCGCACGCCGCCATGACGGACAAGCGAGATCTGAACAAGTTTGGAATTTATTTTTTCGCGTATAAGTTACTTGAATGGTTGGACCTTGCGAAACTTGGGCCACTACTACAGACACCCAAAGTCCAGGAATTTCGAGTTATTGAAGAGAATAAGTCTAAAAATACTGCACGATTCACGTAGGGATACTACAGCCGGCTACCAGGTCATGCTCACTAAGATCATAGTTGAAGGCAAGAAACGGTTTTGCTATCCGGTGCAGTTAAGAGGCTGATCTGTTGGTGACTAATTCTATTTGTAAGAGACTTTTTTCACCAAGTGCAAGAACAGCACACTGTGGACTAGTATGACTTGATCTGGTGCAAGGTCTTGTGGCTCGAGTGTCTAAAAGTCAAGAATCAAAGCACTATGAAAAAGGACCTCACGCTGAGTCCGGAACAGACTCAGTCAGCTCAGGACCTTGTCAATGCTTTGGAGCTCGTTCCCAGTTCGCATGTCGATGATGACCATGAAGCAAGACCCTGACCCTACAGTCTATGTCAAAAGCTGTCGAACTTAGCATTCACATGCTACGTCAAAATTATGGAGTTGTAAATAGCGATGTCCACGAATAACGAATATATTCGTATTCGAATTACGAATAATTGACGATTTCTTGCTTTACTATTGCGAATACGAATAAAATCACTTTTATTCGTAAATTATTCGTAATATTCGTAAAATTTCACGACGACTACAATATGAAATCACGCCTGCCTGACCTCCCCCCACTTAGAAACTGCCATCTACATATCTTTCTCTCGTCTCGGCACACAACGAGTGCCTCCGCAAACCTAAAAGATCTCTCCCTGTGTTGAATTGCTGCCAGACATCTTGTTATAGGACAGGATATTGGATTAATCTCCATGGGATTGCAAAAATGGTAGACGCGACGTTCAGTTATTCGTTGACGCGTCATGATTGGCTGAATTAAAGTTTGACAACTGCGCTAGCGTCTTGGCAACATTTCGTATTCGACCCATTACATTCCTTATTTGCGAATAACGGAAATTCTACGATTACGAATAAGGAAAAATGTTATTCGTCTACATCCCTAGTTGTAAACAAGATTGATCCAGACACTGGTACTACCAAATCTTCGGCATATATCATACCACGGCAATCAATTTACTGTCGCTCAGGCCCAATGGTACATTTTTAAGCTACATGCAGATCACGCATATTACTGCAGCAATTAGATATGTTGAAAATTAAGGGTGTCGTGGGGCCAGCCAAATGGCGTGGGTTATGTGACCTTACGTCATGTTAGCTGTTTGCATCGACGACGGCCGAGTGTTCACTGAGGCAGGTGATAGACACTCATTTTCGGGTTCTCAGATGCCTAACAAACGACCATATACGTCGTTGTAATGTATGCAATGCATGCGAGACTATTGAAAATATTCAACCTTCATAGAGTCATTAGTTGCGCTTGCAAACCGTTAAAATGACTACCAATTATTTATTAGTAGTGATCAAGACCAAACTCCCAACCGGACATCACCAAAAATTCTTAGGAATTTTTCGTACAAACAGTAGAGTACACTCAGTGTGTTCCTTGACGTACATTGATAACCGGGATAAGGAAGCTTGCGATCATTTCGAGACCATCTGAATGGGGTCTTGCGTAATTCAGAGACCGAACGTGTATGTCTGAGCACTGAACTTTTGCCCCTGAAGTCAAGGATGGTAGTGCCGCACATCCGCAATTGGCTTAGCCGGGCAATAAGGGAGGAGGGATAGAGACGTCGTTTTCTATTAAGTTAGCTCGACAATTCATGGCCGGCCGCAGAGCTCTAGGTCGTGATGTTCACTTTTACCTCTTTTCAGAGCCGGAGAAGCCACTCGGTGGAATGCGATTGAATCCATCGGTAACGGAGAAAAGTTTCCTCTCTATGCTCGGCATCCTCATTGTTGCGTCTGGTCCATATAGAGTCACATTGAGAAGTACCGGAATCGACCTGATGCCAACCGATGATGCTCTCAAGCCAGGTCATTATGACATTGGGCCTTATCATCGCAGAGGTAATATATCTTCTTATGAGTCCTTGTGCCGCTTCTGAGGCTTAGACAGACACGATATTTATCACCGACGAGCCGTGCATTACCCGAACTCTTTCAAGAACTATCACCGGCAGGGATGATATTTTCCGAGCCCGGGTCCGTGAGAGAGACGGAAAATGCGTGATAAGTGGAGTTGTCAACAGAGATTCTACTTGGAATGAATGGAGAGGCTTTGAAGCCGCCCACATCTTTCCAGTCTCCAGCGAAGAATATTTCGTGCAGAACGGATTTTCTCGGTGGATTACGAACCCAATAGGACCACTCGACACGGGGATAAACTCAAGTCAGAATGGGCTACTTATGCTGTCCAATATCCATCAGAAATTTGATGGTTTTGATTTCTCCATCAACCCAGATGATGGTTATAAGATAACCTGTTTCGATAGTGATAGTTTCAGAATAGATGGGAGGACACTTGACCCTATTTGTCGAGATCACAACAATGCGATTGGTGTAAGAGACGAACTCCTAAGGTGGCACTTTCGTCAAGCAGTATTGGCCAATATGAGGGGCGCTGGAGAGCCGAGCTTTGAGATGGACTTTCCACCTGGATCTGATATGATGGGGGAGATCCTCAGCGGACCAAAAGCTGCCGAAAGGATGGAGGCGGAGCTTTTCTCAAGGTTGAGTGGGGTATCATCAGGGTAATGCAGTAATAGCCATTTTGCACATTCCCAATGAGTCGTTAAGGAGCCATGGCAGATCTTACATTACGCTCTGGGTTATAATTACGGCAATACGCTCGGGTTATGGATGATGTTCGGGCCAGGCTATGGATACCATGTGTACCGGGAAAGGATTGGACCGGGGCTCTGGGACCTCTGCACGGGAAACAATATGGCTAGTCCAGTATGGCTAGCCTGGACTAGCTTACGGACTTGACTATCTAAGTACTTATTGTATGACGACTAGACCGCGAAAGATTTCCATCAGTATCGGCGTCCATATTATCGTCCATAGCTAACGTATCAAACCCTTGCAAAGCTGTCAACTCTCTGTCAAGATATGAGGCACTAACTCGATACCAATAATCTCCGTCGACATTGCCGTCATTAAACGATTCTTCGTCTTGAAGAATTTTACTTATCATTTCCGCTGCACCACTATTGCGCAAAACATGACCAACAGCCAAGTGCACATTGCAAAGGAGGGGTGAGGGCTTGGCAATCTCGTGAGATTCTTGGCCGAAGAGAATCTCTTCACCATCCACGTGAGCCAACACATCTCCATTCAGGACCCGATCTTCTGCTAATCTTCTGATAAAGTACTTCTTATCTCGACATTCCAAGCCAAATCTAAATGCACCAAAATAATACCTATGCGTATCCGATGCAAGTAATAGTGCATTAGACGAATCATTGATGTTTGCGGCAGTTAATAACACTTCCATATCTTGACCCGCGAAGATGGACAGCGTACGCCGTAAAGAATGATTTTTGCTGGCACTGAGGGGAATAATGAGAGCAGCTTCAAGCACGCTAGCTGCAGCTCCAGGAATTGGTGTAATATGCGCTGGTGCATCGAAGTCCATGACGTATCCCACGCGAGAAAACCAGCCGTCACGCTCTAATAACTATACCAACAAGCATTAGAAAGATCTACCCGATTAATAGCAAAACCGATTTATACCTTCTTTTTCAAGTCCCTTTGATTCTTCGAAGCTGTACTTATACTAGATGGTGTAGGAGTTCCTCCCTTAGCCATGATAGGAATCAACAAGTCTCGGAAGAATGTTAAGGTCCACTGCAGTAATGTCTTCATTAGATTTATGGATTGCTGAAACCGGTTTGCAACATCTTGCCAAGTTAGCGGTCTTATTGGAGAAGCTCCTTGCAAATTTGAAACTCGGGTAAATGACCTCGAAACAGATTGAAATGATCCACCAACCGGTGCCAAGAACTGCGAGAACTCCTCTATATTGTCCACACGATTTAATAATTGCATCCAGAGGTTACGTGAGAGTGATTCGGGATTGTATCCGTAATCGAGTAGAGCGAGGGCTAACGGAATCACCTTTGTATGATAATTCCCATAGCGCAGAATTTGATTGTGGTCAGTAACTGAACTATCAGATAGCCGCAAGATCGTTTTTATAGTCTCGACTAACGTCTTTTGTTCCGAATCGATTTGGTGGGCACTGGACGACATTGATGGAACGCTGAATGGGATGGAGATCGGAGAAAGTAATAAGCATTTACAACTTCCCTAGTATTAGACAGCACCAGACCCAACGTTTTGACAACGCCGGGAGCGGATGCTACCATGCATGCCAGTCATGTGACCATGGCTGGCCAGGAGACAAGGCTCAAAACACAGCCCCTTCTGATAAAAGGGCGACTGTGCTCGGCTTACAATTTCGGTCCATTACCCTAACCCAGCAAGAAGTCCAAAATGCGCTGAATGAATATCTAGGGCAGGGTCAGAGTTATTTTTGCTAGGGCTGGACACGTATAACGATTCGTACGAATATTCGTAAGTCGAATACGAATAATTCGAAGTTGATTGCTTAGTAATATTCGTATGAATAAAAAGTCGATTATTCGTAATTATTCGTAAAATTTCGAACCCTAATCCCTAATGTACATGTCACGCAGCAACACGTAGGAAACGCGTGTTTGTTTACAGGGCTGGGCGGCCGGCGCAGCGTGCACGCGACAGCTGGGTGAGCCGGATTCCAAAGCGTCTGCCACACGCCGGCCAAGCCCCGGCCCGAGCGGCGGTCCATCAATCCGTCAATTTCATCAATCAACCGGCTCTTCGAATTGATTGATTGACTTACTAATGTCGGCCCGATTGGGTTGATTGAATTGACCGATTGCCCGTCAATTCAATCAATCCGTCAATCCAGTTGAATTGTTTGCCAGCCTGCCGCCGGCTGCGTCAACACATTCCAACACCGTTACCCACTCTTGCTACCCTGCAGTAACCTTCCAATTTGATTTCAGGGTTAATATTTTTGGTAGTGTATTTGTTCCATGATCTATTCGACATGTTCAAGTCGTAGATCACTGTTCTATATCAACGAAGTTCCCAAGCAAAATCCACCCTCCGTACAAAAGCAATGCCAGGTTCTGGTATATCATTAATCATCAAATTTCATATGTTTACTCCCGACACCAGGTCTGGTTTTTGATTTTTATTTGTCACCTGTTTTCCCTTTTTCCCAGTGGTATATGGCGTTTGCTTGGGCTAGGATGTTTCGTAATTCATCAAAAGAATGAAAAAGTTTTAAAAACGTGTCATAACAGACATGTATATATATTTAGCCATATATATTTCAAAAGAGAAAAAGAAGAAAGAAAAAGAACGAAAGGCTATAACTTATAACAATGGGACGCCCGAAGGCCACCAAGAAGCAAGGGGTTCTACTCCTGAATGCAACCGCATAAAACCAATTTAAATAAGCTTAACCAGGTTAAATAAGCTTTGACGAAGAAACTCTAATGTTGTCTAATGTAACGCGAAAACAAAAGACTCATTTCACAGTGTGAATGTAATGACCGATTACTCGGAAGATGAGGGACCCAAGTTCAGAGTCATCTGGACGCTTTCCGAGCATCCATGAGTGGCATGATCATCAGTTGGGATCAAATAAGCATCAGCACAGGCACTATCGCCAGGCTTGCAGATTGCGGCAGGGCAGTTGCCGTTATCGTTGGAAGTGACAGCAAATCCGGCGACGGCGAATTCCGATCCACTGCCCATGTTGATGCAGGAAAGATCCCAGTAGATTTTCGGGGGCGCGAGAGTGTATTCGTATTGCAGCACATCAGACTGATCGGGAGTAGTGGATAGCTTGATAGAGATGCCCCCTCCATTTGAATTGGTTTTCCATGACTCTGCGTATGTATTTCCACCTGAAGTGAGTGTGACCATGGTGGCATCGGCAGAATCGCCGATCGACCAGAGATAAATGTCCTTGCCCATGTTGTTGATGATTTCGACACTCCCGACGGTGGAGTTGGCGTCGCGACGATCTAGTGCGGTTGGAAGTGCAGCAGCCAAAGTACCGAATGAGGCGAGAAGACCGAAACTCTTGGTGAATATCATTTTGGCTATTTGGAAAAAATCTGATATTGTCTCGGATCAACGGAGACAAAGTAAAAGATTGATAAATGGAGGATATCTGCTTCAAAGAGAGTGATGGATGTCTTCAAAGAAGGACAGAAAGAAAGACTGAATAACAGGACTCTTGCCAAGAGAATGACTGGTGGATGACAAAGTACTATGAGCGAGTGCGAGAAGCTATGAAGCAAAATGGAAGGGGTTGTTTGTTGGAGTCTGCAACCTTTCTTGTTAGACAAAGTCCGCAGTCCAAGAGGGATTGACGAGGACTATTTATGAACAAGCTCAATGCCTACTAACCACTATCCTGCTCTAATGAATGGAATCATTGAACTGAATAATTCGAGTAGTGGTAGACGCTTAATCGCTCGTGAGAAATGAACTACTTCGAATATCGAGTAAGAGTAAGCGCTTAATCTTACTTGTATAGTTGTATTGAAGCCTGCCCTCTAGGATATTCCATCTGCGCCTCTGTTCATACATTTTATGAATCCAATAACATATAATTGAAGTGGGTCCTGTCACTTCAGGTTCATCTTACGACCATCGTCTACCGTGCGGCGCTGTTCCACACGTGGCGTTTGCGCATGGCAAGGGGTAATGAAGGTGGCGTCCACGTGAAGTGTACCCGGTGGCGTGGAGATTGTTACATGGCGTTACAACTATCCTCCCGGATGGCCAGTTCAAAAAAACCCGCCGGTCTATTTCTTCGGTGCCGTTGGGAAAAAGAGTATCAACGAGACTCACCTCGCGCCAGACTTATCTTAGTTTTATATTTCGAGGCTTTCCTTTCATAAGCCATTACCATGGCCGATGCGTTGCCCATGTCAGTTTCCTCAACCCACTCATTATATTCCGATGGCCACCCAGTCCATTTCACCAGTTAATGAATCCAGGACTGTGGCGGATGCGGATATCCGCCAAAATCCGCCTTTTTAAAGTGAGCAGATATATATCCGCTTTGGTATCCGCATTTCAACAGCATGGCGGATACGGATGCGCCAGATATATGGCGGACATCCGCCAAATCCGCCATCCACGTTTAAAATTTGGCAAAAACGTGATATATTTAATTTCTTTAAAAATTTCGCAAAATCAATTAACATGATAGTTGAATTTCCTAATTGGACTGGCAGGTAGCAAACTACTTCGTCGGTCATCCCCGGGACATGTAAACATGTACGCAAGTACCAGAATAACTTATTGTCAGTCGACATTGGACAGATTGTTCGATACTGTGCGGGCTCTCAATTTGCGTTCGGCGTTCAGCTACGGTCTTGAATATGTCGGTATATTCCGAATTGAGAGGACGACAGAGTCGGTCTCGTGCGACACCTTGGGTGCTCGTTTGTAATCAGCATGTTTAATTGACCTTTTTGTCCTTGATTAAAAAAATTTTAATTGGCTGGGTAGATTGTGGAAAGGGAGTTGGAAAATATAAGAATCCTTGAAGAATTCCTTCATGCCTCGTAATATTCCATAGTCTACAAGCCGTCCGAAGATCGTATTCTAACTTAACGCCTCGCATGAACACTCATCGAAACAGGCCTAATTACTTCTTGCTCAATAATGGACTTGGTGAAGAGGTATCGTCAGAAGACTGACTCGATAGTTATGAAAATGTAGAACGATATCCTTCCCGCCTCTGAAGTCTCTGTTGAGAGGATGTTCAATGCTGGTAGGGACATTCTAGGGGTACGTCGATTTGCGATGAAGGCCGAACTATGAGAATGTTAATGTTGCTGGATAGCAGGCAAAAAATTGTAATAATTTGATTATTCTGATGTTGGGCTTCTTTGTATACGCGATTGTTTGCGGAGGATAGATTTTAATTAGAGAATATACCAATTATCCGCCATATCTGCCAATCGAAAGTATGGCGGATACGACAATCCGCCTATCCGCCTACAGCCCTGAATTATTATAATTCCCAGAATTTACATCTATTATTTTTGTGTTCCTTTATTTCCTTTTCGATTTTTGTTGGTCACGTGAATTCTCTGACTCTTAAGCTCGAAGTCCCAACTCCCCCACGACACGACTGAACTTTGGTGCGCCCAGTGGTTTGGTGAGAACATCTGCCACCATGGCGTTGGTGGGTTTGTATACTATGGGAACATGCACGCCGTCGAGCACCTTTTCCCGCAGGAAGAAATATCCGATGTCGATATGTTTTGTGCGCGGGTCCAGTGTCGGATCTTTAGTAAGACTAATGCACCCCTGATTGTCCTCAAATACAGTGGTAGGTGTGGTTTGTTCCTGATTGATCTCCTTAAGCAGCGTCCGGAGCCATAGAAGTTCTTCGACGACCTCTGCCAGGGCAATATATTCGGCCTCGGTGGTTGAGAGAGCCGTTAAGGGTTGTCGTTTGGATTTCCAGCCGAATTTCCAGGCCATGGCACCATAGCTCTCGGCGTATTTCTTTATCGCCAGCCCAGTCCGCGTCACAGTACCCGATCAAGGCTACCGCTCCAGTTTGTCGGTATACGATGCCATGGTCTGCGGTGCCTTTTAAGTATCGTAGAACATTTCTTGGCGCACTAATATGTTTGTCGGCGGGCTTATTACAGTCGGGCTGGTAAACAATTCAGGACGATACCGGGGCAGTGAGTCCGCCGGAGGACGGCGACGGCGAGGTTGTTACACCGTATGACTAAGTGCTGTATCAATTGTCATTTCAATTCAATCAATTCAATCGGGGCCCTCGATTGGTCAATCCAACTGGCCATCACTGTAGATAACCATCAATCAATTCAATCAATTGTTTACCACCCTGTATTACAGTATTGACTGAGTCTAGAGACTGCGGCCGCAATGTCTGGTCGTGTAGTGACCATGGCGTACATTAAGCTTCCTATAAGACTCCTATACTCAGGCTCACTGCCCGGCTTGTCATCAGGTAGTCGTTGTAATTGTGCGTACGGGTCCATAGGGAGCGCCATTGGCTTCGCCTCCGTCATATCGAACGTCTCTAGCAATTTTCCGATATAACTCGTTTGATCGAGTTTGAGAGTTTGAGCTCTCGGTTCCTACTTCCTAGTCACCTTAATGCCGAGGAAATACTCTAGCGGACCCATGTCGGTCATGTCGAACCGCTTGAAGAGTTGTTCCTTGAGCTTCCGAATCAGATCCTTCTCCCGTCCAATAATGATAATGTCATCAACGTATAGTCCAAGTTCCATCAAAATTGGCCACGGCCAGGCTGGCAATCAATTCAATTCAATCAACCGGGAGGTCCGATTGAATTGATTGACGGTCATCAACCGTCATGGCCAGTTGGATTGACCAACCGAGGGCCCCGATTGAATTGATTGAATTGAATTGACAATTGATACAGCACTTAGTCATATAGTGTAACAACCTCGACCTCAAGCTCGCCGTCGCCGTCGCCGTCCCCCGGCGGACTCACTGCCCCGGTATCGTCGCCCGATTCCTCGTTGAAGTCGTCCTTGACCGGCTCTGACCCTTCTTCACGATGATTCTTGGTGTCGTGGTCCGGAACGTCCATAACGCTATCGTGAATGACCCCGGTCTTCAACCACGACCGTACCGTCTGTGCTAACCCGATCGTCGTTGCTTCAAGCCGTGACCGTAGAGGGGTCACCATGAGGCCACTTGACGAGAAGAGCCTCTCGCATTCAGCCGACATGGGAGGGATAGATAAAATATCCACCGCCATTTGACAAAGACGAGGGTATTCTGACCTACCAGTATTCCAACGGGTCCTCCACATCAATATCCGTAGTAGCCGTGCTAAGTTGCCAACGCTCGTACTCGTCATCGGGGAGGTCCTTGGGCTCGTCGAGGTCCAGCATGAGCGGTGGGCCCACAGTATCGGAATATTGATTGAACGGGCTCACGAATGAAGCTTTGAACTGCAACGGGCGGAAGGTAGTCAGTTGATTACTGATCGGTCGCTTCTTGTAGTCAGAATCCCATAGTCGTTGGACTGCTGCCCTCGCGTCAGCAATCCACGATCCCCGGGTTGACCACTTCGTCTCAAAGTATTGCCACCTGTACCTCGGGTGGAGTGCAACGGCAGCGTAATAAGCCGGACAATCTTCTAGCCGTTGGTAGTACTTATCAAGTAGGTCCCAGGCACAGTTGACTGCAGCCTGCCACTGAATTCTGTAGCTATTTCGACATCTTCTTCTTGGCCTTTTCAAGCTTGTCAAGAAGGAATTCAAAGCCAGGTAACACATGCCAGATGAGGCCGTACGCCTTGAGGCCGTACGCCTTGAGGCTCCCGTCAACTCGGTCTCGGAGTACTGAATCGCCTTGAAGGATAAGAAGGACGACCTTGAAGTTGTAGAGGAGCTTTTGAAGTTCTTGCAACATGGACCAGTCAGAATCGGTCAGCTTCGAATCAGGTTGAAGGCACAGCGGTATATCCTTTTTCGATCGATTCGAACGGCTGAATGCCTTCGCTTGATTGTCCCACAAGTCCTCGATAAAGTTACGTAGCTTCAACGCCCGCTCAATCATGTAGAATTGCGACAGCCACCGGGTCGCGTTGTCAGAAACAAGATGCAAGACCTTGATGCGCTTGGAAGGGTTACTTTCGTTGTATTCCTTCTGCAGCTTCAAGAACGCCTGCGTGAGTGTATCCGAACGGTTGATCCAAGTCACGATATTGTGCAGTTTGCCCACAGGGCCGGTCTTTTGCCAAAGTCTATGAGTAGCAACTTCGAGGGCTTGAGCGTCCGGAATCTCTTCTTCGAAGGCTTGATGATTTTTCCCGAATAGCAGTGCCTTGACGGCGAGGTTGATGATGTGGCCGATACAACGGACTCTGCGTTCTGGCCCGGTTCCGAGGTGGAAGTGATCAGCAATCGCTTCCATCGCCGTATCGTTATTCGTAGCATTATCAAGAGTAAAGTAGCCGATTTTATCGCTGATTTCGTAGGAAGTGATGATTTCGATGACCTCGGTGGCGATATTCTCTCCTGTGTGTCGATCCATTAGCTCAGGGAGCCCAAGGACGATTTTCCGGGCCTTGAAGTGATAGTCGAGGAAGTTACAGGTAATGCCTTAGAGCGCATGCTTGTTGCGTGAGCTCCAGCCGTCGAACGCGATGTGGATGAGGCCGGGCGAGCTGCGGAGGAGGCGTTTGACGGCGCCATGATGCTCTCTGTACTTGTCAACAAGTATCCGGCGGGCAGTGGTATGAGTAACCAACGCGTTTGAGTCGTCAACGAGAGAGTTCAGGTACATGAAGGCCTCACGGAGCCTTGGGTGCTCGATCGTTCGAAAAGGGAGGTTTGATTCGATGATCCAATTGATAAGGAGCTTCTGGAAGTGGTCCCGGTTGAACGCAAGCTTCAGGGTATTGATGAGCGCCTGCTCTCGTGGCACCTCGGCATTCAGTTTGAAGAGGCTATCTATCCGTCGTTGCTTATCAAGGGGTTCGGCTGGGCTCTCTGTTGACCTCCTCCTTTTCCGCCGACCGGTCGGATCCTCAAGGGAGTGCTGATCGTGAAGATGACGCTCGATATTGACATGGCCGGCAGCTGAGAAGGATGTCGGCTTCGACCCTTTCAAAATACCGTTGACAGACACATTTCTTCTGATTTGAAGCCTTAGCAGACTCGATATCGTAGCCATAATACCAGATCCACGATGTAAGTGATCCTGGGCGCGTAGCCTTGACGAACCCGGGGAATTTGGACCAAGGGAAGATCTTCCACGCGTCAAGGTCGTCCTGAATGATCGGGGGCAGCTTTAGAGGGTCAGAGCTAGTAGAACGAGATCCTGAATCACTAGTTTGAGGGTCTATAGATGTAGATTCCGCCATTTCGATTGTTGTGGTAGTTGTGAAGCTATTTGCGGTCAGGGGAGTGGGAAACGCGTGTTTGTTTACAGGGCTGGGCGGCCGGCGGAGCGTGCACGCGACAGTTGGGTGAGCCGGATTCAAAGCGTCTGCCACACGCCGGCCAAGCCCCGGCCCGAGCGGCGGTCCGTCAATCCGTCAATTTCATCAATCAACCGGCTCTTCGAATTGATTGATTGACTTACTAATGTCGGCCCGATTGGGTTGATTGAATTGACTGATTGCCCGTCAATTCAATCAATCCGTCAATCCAGTTGAATTGTTTGCCAGCCTGGGCCCCCGGCGCCCTTTACATATATCCCATATTCACTAACAGTCCTCTTAAAACCTGATACTTCCCAAATGTACATGTATACAATGATTCCAGCAACTTGGGGCATGTTTCAGCCCATATAAATGTAACGACGCTGGACTGGGACTAAAGTGGAACGGCACAGGACTAGACAGGACTGGATATATTCTTATTGTTACAAGAATACAAGCAGGCTTGTAAACGATATGCGATATGCGATAACAGCTTTATCGCATATCGCATACCGTTTTTATCCATTATCGCGCGATATCGCACGTATCGCGATAAAATCATAGGCATAATGAGAAATCTATGTTTACAGACAAGTATCTGTATCTATATCACTCGGACCATCTTCAATCGTTTCGTCATGGACAATTCCAAGCCCCGCAGTTATGTTACTTCGTAGCCAGCTTTTTAAGCACTCAGTACGCTCAATATTGACCGCACCAAGCCTCGCTCGATCCCAAGAGATTGTTCGCCGAGCTCCGGAAAACACTCGCTCGGGCTCAGAGGACATTGCTGGTATCGATAAAATATCGATTGCCATCTTCTGAAGTGTAGGATAAAGTTTTCCTTGGCGCGCTGTTCCAGAAATTCCGAAAGGTGTATCATTGGCAAAGGCTTCATACTCATCACTAGTAATAGTGCTTGCTGTCACGTCGAGGTCGCGTGCAAATTCATCGAACGCATCTGAATCGTTAGAGGCGCTGATGGTTGAGAAATCAACAGTGGCCTTGTCTCTATATTCAATTTTCCAGAGGTTTTCAACTGCGTCAAACGCACTCTGGTGATATATGCTGTCCCAATTCTGCCTAACGTTCGACTGTACGAGACTGATGACCCCTCTGGAGGAGTGGGCGTATCCGGCATAAAGACATCGCTATCAGGCGCCGAAGACGACTCAGAGAACTCGTAGTGGTCAAAGTTATCCATTATAGTCATAGAATATGTAAATGATTGCGTGTTATGATCTATAGGAAGTTAAGTAGAAGGAGAACTCGAAATTTACAAATTGCGCAAAAAAGAAAAACACGCGTCGGGCGTATATTTAAAGTTTATTGTTCGATATCGCGATACGCGATATTGCAGCCTCCTGTATCGTATCGCATATCGTTTATTATCGCATACTATTGCGATACAGTATCGCGATAGGGTTATTATTTACAAGCCTGAATACAAGCCTTGTTCCTTCACTTGGTCTTAGAGGACAAACCCCTCCTATATACGCGACCATAAACTAAAAACTATCTTTACTAAACCCTTGCCACGTCCAACTTTCGAATCCCTACGAAAATTGCTTCATGATCTTGAAGATGTTTCACAACATCCATCTATTTCGAAGTGATAACTACATATCTTTCTTTATTTATAAGGTTATTCCTTGTTTGTTTTGGAAACATTAATAGGATACTTCACATATCGCATGTCGAGTCACAATGATTATACGATATATATCAGTTATCCTCATTAATATGACTTCTTAAACAACTCCACATAACCGACAATCAAGTCTTACGTCTGCAAACACAAACCATTCACGTGTTGCATGCAACTGAGAACTCAGGTGTAGGGGGTGTTGAAAGAACAACTTAGTTCTCCCATTTATACCGTAAATGCGTAGGCTCTAGTTTGCTAGGCACGGCACAACCATACGCTTGATGATCTCTTTATGCTAGTGTGTTGACAGTGGAGTTATTGAGCCCATGGGCTGGATCTCACTAACTGTGGTACACTATTCTTCGCACCATCATCATTAGGCGTACATAAGCGCTAGTCAAATCATTGTAAACAGTTATCATCTCATTTTATACTGACAACTCCGTGGAAATTTAGTCCAGTTCTTAAGCTCATTCGGACAGTGCGAGAGAATATATCCTTGCGGAACTCTAAGTGTCCGTGGATATTCGCTTCTCAGCTACACAGTGAACCTTGGACCTGACCTAATACTCCACATCGATCTTTCCTAATTAGGAAATTATCCGCCAATGTGGGACCTGGCGGATGTTTATTCGATATCCCCATCCGCCATCCGCCTACAGCCCTAGAATACGTGCAGTAATTTGATCTGGCGTGGATCTTACACTTGATCGAAACAGTCAGCTCTCTATCCTCCGGGGAATATCTTTAGGTACAGATCTGGGTTGGGCCCAGCATTCTTGCGCACGCATTGCATGTTGTTGATTCTACCCGTGCGGAAGGCGAGATTCAAGAATTTCTCGACAAGATACGAGTATACGCAATCTCAGATCAAGACAATAGTGGTCCGTGGATTCGTGCCAAGTTTCCGTCATTGTTCTACATCGTCAGCGTCCACAGATGGAATCAATGCGGCTGCTCGACTTGGGTAGTGATTTCAGGTGAGCAGCACTATAAATTTGATCAAGGCGGACCGGATGGCCCGCTTACTTCAGCCGAGTGGTTGAAGGAGCACATACAGATTGGCCCATTTGGAACGTTCTATCCTGCCACGATGTTTATCACAGGAGATACGCCTGCCCTCCTTTACATCGTTCCAAACGGACTGGGTGATCCGGAAGGGCCGGAGTATGGTAGTTAGGGCGGAAGGTACGTTTCTGTGGATCAGTCACTAGCCGTCCGGACATACAGTGATACTACAGACTTGGTCATTGTTAATGGACGTGAGTACAAGAGCAGACAAGCGACAGTATGGAGATGGCGTGAAGCCTATCAGATGGACTTTGCTGCCCGCATGCAGTGGACGCTTGGGTCCGAAGGTAACCATCACCCAAAAGTTGTTGTCAATGGGAGCCTGAGCTCCGCGCCCTTGACAGTCAGTCAGTCACACTGTGTAAGGACGAAACAGAGGTCGTACTTGATGCATCTATGTCAAGCGATCCTGACGGCGACGACTTGGACTTTATTTAAGTGGACACAATATCATGAGTCTCCAGCAACGCGATGGACCACGCAAGCTGAAGCGCCATCAGTCGAAATTATGCCGATTGCAAGAGGGCTTGTGAACATCACTGTGCCTTCCTGGGAGAATCACTTGGAGAAATCGGTATTCATGGTTGATTCCATGGAATTTCATATTATACTTGAGATTACAAAAGAACCAATGAAAACTTTTATGATTACAAGCAAGTAAACAAACAAACAACAAAGAAAACCGAGCACCCGAGGCGTAGCCGATGGGCCGAGGGTCCGAGATCCGAGGCTCTCCGGCGGAGTACACCGGAAGACACCGACAGCACCGACGGTCGCCGATGGGGTACGAGACACTCAGGATATGATTCCTGACATCCACTGACTCTCGCTGCCTGAGGACAATAAATTAACCGGTCACTTCAAATAGAAAAGTTATCTGGCCCAGAATTATTAGTTTCTACTACTAATTCTTGCCACATAATGACTCTATGCATGCAGATCGATCGGGCGGAGCATATACGGTAGACTCTGCGAGCCGATGCGGTTCAACTCAAATTATTAAAAATATTATCAACAAAATATACCCAAAGTTTATATGGTATCATCGGTTTGCTAAAATAATCTGGACTTTATATATGCCTTACAATCCAGGTCACTCGTAAGCGTGGCAAATTCAACATCAAACACATAATATTAGCTCATCAAATATCTCGCGTCATAGTACGGAAAAGAACGTTGATCCCTCCATGCGCACCTCATCGCCGTTGGTCTCTGCGTGATACTAGTCAAGGGGGAGTATTTCCAGTGAAACACATGACCAAATTGTCAAAATTCTCCCAGCTGGTGAGTTCTTCTATGGACATATTTGGATACCGCTCTAACATGATAGTGGCATCCATGTCTTCAGGGTTTAGCATTGGAGAATATAACTGTACTCTGTTCAGTGCACTAGCAGACTGAGCTCCCACCTGCATGATCGCCGGATATTGTGGCTCATGCAGCACATCTAGTTGTTGACGCAGTAACTGGCAGTTATACTCTGGCATATGAGCCTGAAGGCTCTGTGACCAGTCCGATACAGTATATCGACAGTCGGGCAGAGAAACCGATTGCGTCTGGGACATGACGCTGAAAGTATTCGTGCCCGTCTCAGTTCCTGTCGGAAACATCGGCGGTAGCTTCTTCATGGCTTCTAATCTCAATTCCTCAAGAATAGGAGATTATCGTTGCGCTAATGAATTCTCCCCGGCTGCCGCAGTCTGACGTTGACATTTCTGAGCAGCGCCCACGTACTTCTCCATGTCAGCGCGGGATTCGGACCCACTTCGGATGACGTACACATACAGTACGACAACCGAACAAAACGCGACATATTGAGTGAACTTTTAGTGAACATTGACATTAACCTCTGCAGGACAGTAAATCTTAGTGACAATTATAACATACCCAAAAGGCAGCGAATATCTGACTGATTTCATTCAGATCGTCGATGATATCTACTGCCAGTAGCGCTGCTGATATACACTCCAGGACGGCTTCCTCATTGTAGGCATCAAACACGGGATCTGAGTAATTTCGGGGGGTCAATGACGCAAAACTGCTCAACAAAAATGGCCTGTTGACGAGTATTAACGCGTGCGCATATGCAAGAGATAGCTCATGACCCTGACGCTGAAGTAGAGTCATGGGTAGGGATGGCTGCCCACAAGCAGGGTCGAGGAAAGCAGGAAGGCTGCTTCTCCAAGCTTTTAAATCCGAAGTGTATTTTCGACATAAGATGATCCTTTCTGCCTTGCCAACTTCTTTTATACTATAGAGGTCACGTAGGACACCGCTAAGCATTCTCACAAGATTGGCGTGGAGAACGGGAACGAGCATGACGCAATTAACGGGATTGTAATTGCCCAGACGCATTTCCTTAGCTGTAATATCTTCGTCGTTGACAAAAGACGGTAACTCTTGATCGATATCATGGTCATGAAGTATACTAGGACGACCCAAGACGGCGCTGAGGTACTTGTCCAAGCCATACGCCGCCCACAATACGCGTTTCCGGAATTCCTGTTCAACATAATCGACTGTATTTGGCATGCTTAGACATTGTTGCCGTCTATGAAGACCCAGAGCTTGTATCAGATGCGCTGTAGCCATATAAACTTCGACAGTGATTGACTCTCGAGCATAAGAGTAGAAAGAAGCATTGCACTAATCTTGCTTGCACACCCGTCAAACTGGGACGGCCAGTTTCAATGGCGAGCAGACGCTCGGCGGCACGAAAGTATACAGCACTAGATTATATTAGCGTCTCAATACCTTCCATGACGAAGGTGTTACCTGTTGTCTGTGCAGCCCCTTTCTCCATAATGCATGGGATACTTTCTAGCCTGAGCAAATAACATAATTATAATTGCATTCCTCTCCCTCATTCCTTCATTCGGGGTTCTACTGTCGAAGGACTCGTAAAACTCCTCGAACCAATCGTTGACAGTTGGCCGGTGAAGGAACCGATATATCGGCATCGCGTATGAGAAATAAAAGTCAACCATTGCCCTTGCCTCAGACTTAGGAGGCAAAATAAAGCAAGCCTGGTTAGATTCCGGAAGGATTGGGTCTCCAAAGGAGATTGAGCTAGTTGATGTGGTACAGAGATTCTGCAAGAGCTTCCGCACCCGTAAAAAATGAAACTCCCGATGAAGATCCCACGTATTGGCCCTGGGCATCCACATGCGAAGTTTCTGGCGAGCTGGTTCCCGCTCGATCACACATTAATTTGCTTCGTAGGATTCGAATATACTCTGAATCGTCTTGTTTGACCAAATAGTCCTCCTTTTCCTCATAGTGCTCCTTGCTCGAGTTGCCTCTGTTGTCCTTGTCTGCCTGTTGAACACATGTCCGTCCACCACCTGTGATATTGAATGGACTTGCACTGGCAGTCTTATCGCGGCCGACATGAACGGCAGAAGGATCATGCGATTGCTACAGTCAATACAGGTGAAAACGACGCCACCTACTGAAAGCGACGACTTCAATATGTTTATCTCCGATACGCCTATAAGCATTGATTGCACGCCCCTAGAATGGTGGTGCAAGCCTATGCAGCGACAGCGATATCCACGCCTTCACCGCATGGCCATAGATATACTATCTATTCCCCCTGGATCAGCAGAACCAGAGAGGAGCTTCTCTGGCGCTAGGCGTACCGCCTCATGGGATAGGCTGCGACTCACGATTAAAAACATTGAGAAGGTTGAATGTATAGGCAACTGGCTCCGTGAAGGGCATATAATTAGGTCTAGCAGTGGCGGCGTAGGCCTAATATGTGATCCAGGGCCTCTTGATGATGGTATGGACATGGATCAGGACCTAGATAGTTAGATTAAGTGGCAATTCAAACAATATGGGTCAATCTCTGCCTTTATCATCTTTTTGATGCATCACGTGACCTCAAAAAGTGAGTACTCGCGAGTACTCGCGTGAGTATACAGGAGAGGGGCTTGAGGCGAGTAGAGTACTCACCGGCCTAATACTCGCCGAGTACTCATTTGCCCATGTATGCTCTTCAGCTATATAAATACAAAATTATCACGAAACTGAATGTACCATGAAATTCAACACCACCGTCATTACCAAAATCAACTTCGTTGATCATGTCAGCTAATTCGCGATCAGATGGGTTCTGCCCTAAACTGCGCATGACTGTTCCAAGCTCTGTTGCAGTGATTCGACCTAATATATGCTAATTAGCGCTATCGATTTTGATTATACGTCTACGCAGCCTGCTGCATGGACCTAGCAATACAGAAATGGTACCGTCTTTATCCTTATCAAACAACGCGAACGCCTCCTTCAGCTGTCTGATTTCCTCTTCAGTAAGTTGGTCGGTCTGCCAAGTGTTAGCTACAGTGGTCGTTAGACGAAAATCGGGGAATCTATCACCATTCGGACAATAGAATATTATTATAAGCTAGAATTGGACAGGTTGAGGAAACCGCGGCTTTCTTATATGCGATTGTCGAATGAGCGCGGGTCTACGTTACGCTGGACACAAGGTTGAAAATTGGAAATTTTCACGGATAAGCTGCAAACTTCCAGTTACAACCTTAAATGTGCTTTTACGACATGTAACCCATTTTCTGCGCTATCTATTTCTCTAGTCGTCGGCGAGGAAATGATTGCTACAATATTTCAAGCTACAGCTACAGACTAGTCTGAGGACCATCAAGTGACCTATTGCATCATTTCGAACGCTCGAATGAGTGCAGCTGCAAGCTGAGTAATTAGCCTCAGTGACTCACTGCAACATTCTCAGTGCGGCTCAGTTTATGCCCAAGGAAAAGAGCATATTTTGTCACTGGCCTCGTACCTGCTGGCAAGATACTTGGCGTACAAGCATAAAATTGATGATCGTGGTTAGTTCACACTGTATAGGGATCGGCACGGATAGTACGGGAATTTTGCCTTATCTGTATCCGCCGTATCCGTATCCAGGTAAATGTCTATATCCGTATCCATATGTAGATAAATCGGCTTTATCCGTATCCATATCCGCGACGGACATCCACCGATATATCCGTTTTCCGTCTATCTGTGAAGATCCCTATAATCACACGTATACATATTACATTTAAAATACAGCGTGTCATTCTTCGTCACATATCGGTCATATTTATGTGGAACTGGCTGCCACAGTTCCGCCTGCTGACGGAAGTTGCCAACAAAATCAGAGGTTAGGGTGTCTACCATATAAATACCCGCGAGGGTGACGCGTCCCGCCAAGTCCTTAACCCCGGCTTGGCTTGCTCAGAGTGCTGTCGTAATGAAGGACATTTTAACAGTTCAACAAATGATGAGGACAAAGTAATTTGATCTGGTTGGTAACTATCTCAATGTCGGCTGCCGGAGATTACAGGGCAATCCTACTCTCAAACTTCTTTGGCATCCTCTCAGCTGCAAGCAGACGTTTGGACGCCTTAGCTGGGGGGTAATTGTCGCCATCCACAGCACTGCTACCCTCAAAGATACCCTCAAAGGACCATACAGAGCGACGGCTTGAATTGTATTTGTTTCAATCCATGTGCATTATGATGAATGGTAACCAACGATACGGATATTAACATGCTCATTTCTACTACAATTCGGTCTCCTCGGTGACGAATCTCAACTGATAGGTCAATTCTCAAATCGAATGTCACCTTGTACATTCTCTCTCATATTCTAACGGATATATGGACTACCGTTTTCAGGAAGTCCGAATCCGCCATGCTGCGGGCCACCGAAACTTCGTTGACTGCTGTGACGTCCGGAACCGCCTGGACTCTCCACAGCGCTGAAACTACCTGGTCCATATTGGCCGTAATGTCCTTGAGGAAGAACCCCTGGGCCGCCGCAATTATCAGGATCACTACGTGCAACAAACTGACTGTATTGCCTGTAGTGTCCTTGAGGACCACCTGGGGGGCCGAAGCCATGTCCGCCCTGAGGGGGCATGCCTTGGGATCCATGAACTCCTGGAACACCATTACTTGCGTGCGAACTTCTTCTCGAGAAACTTTGCCACGGTCGCGCCTCCAACAGCACCTCCGATACCCCCTAGCGTAACATGGCCGGAGTTCTTGCCTGTCTTGTTCTCTAGGAAGCCGCCTGCTACGGCACCGATAAAATTAGTACCGCGACCGCTGCAATCACCTTGCTGCTGCTGGCCGTAAGGGCCCGGCTGAGCCTGATATCCGCTGGTAGGTTTCTGGTAGGGCCGGCTGTTTGAGCTTCTATAGTAGTCCCTGTTTGACATCTTGAAGCGTTAGCACCGCAGAGATGAAGCGTCAGCAACAGAGAAGAAGCAATCCAAGAACTAAGCGGATCTGTAACATATTTATACACGATCTGCCGTTGCGCACGTCGAGGGTATTCGCTGCCGCAGGACTCTATTAGTTGTGCGGGAAGACGCGTGGCCACGCTTAGATTATTACCGTAGTCCTGCGGATTGGGCACTTTCGCGACTGACAGTTAAATGGCCGAAAAGGAATCTGCCGGCTGCTAGCGATCCCCCCTCAGTTTGCTAGGCGAAGTAATATTGGCATACAGGCGCAAAATACGCTCATTTTGCTTATAGGGTGCCAAGGATCTCCGTGCCGTATGTCTATGCAACATGCAAGACAATACCCGCTCGGTGTTCCACGGCTCATGCCGGTTCAAGGTGCAGGCAAAAACACCAGTGAGGACGCTCATAGGACCAGCGCTGGGGCGGAGGGCGGAGTTTGGATCTCCAAGAGCAACGTGCCTTACCTCGGTTTAAGACCCCCCCTTATCAGTGACGGAAATGCACAGCCCAAAATTGAGTGGTCGGAAAAGCAATTTGAGGCTCTCGCGGCCAATCGAGAATTAAGTCTAAACCTTATTCTTGCTGCAGAAACCTTAATTTGCGGAAAATTGAACTGGCTGCAAGACAGACTGCGCTCTTGCGCTTAACCTCGAGTCCATAGCGTACGATATTACTAACTATATTCGGAAGCGAATAACGAACTCGCACGATTACCCTTTTCGTATCAAGATTCATAAACTAAGACATCCACACGTGATTATACAATACCAACTGCGTACCCGACCTTAAGCGGGCGAAAGATATTAAATGATTAATGAAGCTGTTGAAATGGTGGATTGGGAAGCGTGGACAATACGTACGTACGTCGTCGACTTAGAGCGGGAGACGAGGGGCAAGAGGCGCTTACTACCCCAACGAACTTGCGTCGGAGCCCTGAAATTTCGAGAGAACTTAAAAGCTTCTGCCATTTAAGGTTTCCGCAAATGCCATCAGCCGCACGGCGCTAGGCTTTCATATCCGACATTCAGCGGATAATCTTATCCTGACTACAACAATTCCGCAATCTACATGCGCCTCGTAGTCTCTATTATCCGACCCAACCCTGTCCGTGCTGTAGTTCTTCTTTCTCTTATTACCTCAGAGTTGCATAGGAGCGTCTTCCTTTAACATTTGATACCAAATTTCAAGTTCAACCCTACGAAATGACTGATCCACACGTTCCATCGATTTATGTGGATTCTGCTCCAGTATGAATGCAATGCTCTACTAAATGCCGACGACTAATGACTTAATTCAGGCTGAATCTGCACCGGAAAATTCTCCTGGATCTTCTATTCCTTTGAGAAACGGCCATCTTTCGGTCGACTCTCCTCAATCGGAACCCAACTCCTCCGTTTCGACCTACTCTACAGTATCGACTCAGCCTACAGTTTCTCCGTCTCAGATGCTCGAGCAAGCAATTACTGACGACGAGAAACAAGTGCTGTCGCGAACTCCGTTTAAAGTGTCCTTAAAGCAGCTCGCTTTGCTTAGCCACGAATTACCTGGTATTCACGTTCTGCGTGAACTTGGTGGTCTCAACGGTCTCCAATCTTTTCTGTGCACCGATGTTTCAGCTGGTTTGAGCGTTGATGAGGATTTCACCTGCCGCATCAAAGCCTATAATCGGAACGTGCTGCCGGAGAAGAAAACCCTTGCGTTGTGGAGATTCATGCTGATCGCGCTGTCGGAGAAGATGCTCATTTTATTGACTATTGCCGCGGCTATTTCGCTTGCGCTTGGGCTATACCAGACGTTCGGCACGCCCACTACGTATGATAGGCTAGGTAACCCGGTGCCAAAAGTTGACTGGTGTGAGCCACTTGATTACGTCCACGAGAAGTCAGCTGACGAAAACGTTTAGGATTGAAGGCGTTGCTATTCTTGTTGCCGTTGTCATCGTTGTTTGTGTTGGTGGATTCAACGATTGGCAAAAGGAACTTCAATTCGCAGCTCTTAACAAGCGCAAGGACGATCGCAATGTTAAGTTATCAGGTCTGGAAAGACTATCAGCTTGTCCGTTTACGAGGTTCTAGTAGGGGATATCATGCTTATTGAGCCGGGAGATATGGTTCCTGTTGACGGACTCCTTGTTCAGGGTCACAGTGTGCGCTGTGACGAATCAGCTGCCACTGGAGAAAGCAATTCATTGAAAAAGATTTCTGTAAGCGATGCCATACTTCAGCTCGAATCTTTAGGCGAAATGGCCACCGAGGACCAGTTGGAGAGAATTAATCCATTTGTCATTTCGGGATCTAAGGTTCTCGAAGGGTTTGGAAACTTCCTGGTCACTGCTGTCGGTCCAAATTCGGCGTATGGAAAAACAATGATGGATCTTCGCGATGATAATGGAAGTGTCACACCGCTTCAGTTGAAGCTGAACAATATTGCGGACGTGATCACAAAATGGGGTGGTGGAGCCTCGGTATTATTGTTCTTCCTACTCCTATTTCGCTTTTGTGCCGAACTCCCTGGGAACACTGACACACCGACCGAGAAAGGCGAGACTTTTATGCAATACGTCATCACAGCAGTCACTCTTATCGCGGTGGCTGTGCCAGAAGGTCTCCCGCTGGCGGTAACTCTCGCGCTTGCATTCGCTACCAAGCGTATGTTAAAGGACAACAATCTTGTCAGAGTCCTGAAATCATGCGAGACCATGGGAAACGCCACGACCATTTGCTCAGATAAAACGGGAACATTGACTCAAAATAAGATGACTGTCGTTGAAGGCACAATTGGCCTTGATATTCACTTCTCCTCAAAGGTAGAGATGTACACCGACTCGCCCTTAACTGTCATTCCAATCTCCGAGCTCTCCAGCAGTATTGCGAGTGGTGTTAAGGATCTGCTCCTACAAAGTATCCTTGCGAATACTACGGCATTTGAGGATGCATCTTCTGCCGACATCTTCGTTGGATCGAAAACCGAGACTGCTTTGCTCGGAGGCCAGCGGTCCCATAGCAAGATGACAAATATTAATATAGTCCAGTTGTTTCCATTTGATTCTGCGAAGAAATGCATGGGTGTCCTCATCAGTGTTCCTCATTCAGATGGGCGGATAACTTATCGTCTTCTTGTCAAAGGTGGCAGTGAGATCGTTCTTGCTGTGTCGAAGCGCTATATCGTTTCATCGGCCCCCGGAGACGACATCGAATCACTGAAGTCCGAAGAGCTTTCCAAGGAGCAGCAAAAATATATTGAAAGTTTAATCAATCTCTACGCACAGAAGTCTCTGCGGACCATTGGCCTTGTTTATCGTGACTTTCCAGTTTGGCCTCCTGTCGGTGTTAGCGTAAGTGAAGACCAGCCTGATCATGTTGAAAATCTTGCAGATGTTCTGCAGGATATGTACTGGATTGGCCTTACTGGAATCATGGATCCCCTTCGTCCCGGTGTTATTGATGCCGTCAAGGATTGTCAGCGGGCGGGTGTCTTTGTACGAATGGTCACTGGCGACAATTTCGTGACTGCTAAAGCCATTGCCACAGAATGTGGTATTTACACACCGGATGGAGTTGTAATGCAGGCACCGGCATTTCGCGTATTAAGCACTGAAGATCAGGACGCGATTCTTCCAAAGTTACAGGTGCTCGCACGTTCCAGTCCTCAGGACAAGAAATTGCTGGTGCAACGTCTAAAGGCTCTTGGTGAGACTGTCGCTGTCACGGGTGATGGCACGAACGATGCTCCGGCTCTCACAATGGCGGACGTTGGATTCTCCATGGGTATTACCGGAATAGAGGTTGCCAAAGAGGCTTCAGATATTATTCTGATGGACGACAATTTCTCGAGTATTGTGAAAGCTTTACTCTGGGGTCGTGCTGTCAACGACGCCGTTAAAAAGTTCTTGCAGGTGAGTCACCATCTTTTTTACCATTTAATATACCCTTACAAGTTATGATAGTTCCAAGTCACGGTGAATATAACTGCTGTGATTATTACGTACGTAACCGCTCTCAGGGACCCCGAGGGCGATTCAGTCCTCAGTGCCGTCCAGCTACTTTGGGTTAATCTGATCATGGACACATTTGCTGCTCTCGCGCTTGCAACTGATCCTCCTACTCGCACACTATTGGACCGTCAGCCTGCGAGAAAGTCTGATAATATGATAACAGTTACCATGTGGAAAATGATCATTGGTCAAGCTATTTTCCAAATTGCAGCTACTTTTGTCCTGTATTTTGGCGGGCCGCGTATTTGGAACTATACAAGTGAGGAAGATCTTCAGCGTCTTGATTCCATGACTTTCAATACGTTTGTATGGATCCAGTTCTTCAACATGTTCATAAATCGTCGACTCGACAATGGGCTTAATTTCTTTGAGGGTATATCCAGAAACTACTTTTTTGCAGTGATTGCGGCAATAATGTGTGGTGGTCAGATTCTGATCATGTTTGTTGGAGGACAAGCTTTTGCTGTCGTCAGAATCAGCGGAGCGCAATGGGCGGTATCGATCATGGTTGGGGTATTGTCCATCCCCGTCGGCCTCTTTCTACGTCAGTGTGTTCCAGATAGCGTCGCTTACGAGATTTACAAGCCATTTGGAAGTATAGCTGGCTTTATTGGGCGTGGGCTGAAGCGACTATTGACCATTATGGCTCATTAGCCGTATTCTTTCTATGGTTCGGCGTAAATCTCAAGTATCTTACAAAGAAAGTCGTACAGGAAGCGGGACAGTATCTGTGAGATTGCGCAGCGACGACGACTCTATGACCGATGACAAGAATGGTACCACGTATATTCGAGAGCGATCCAATAGCTCATTGACGAAGGCGGTCTTCGGTGATAGCACGCCTTACAAAGACGACCACCTCGGCGTTGTTGCGAACGGTTCGTGACACCTACTCACAAGTAGGAGTCATAACCTTGGTCGCTTATCAGTTCGGTCTTTATTGAGCATGCCATTTCTTGTGATAACCAATTTCTTTTAATTAGTATGTTTCTTATTTTTTTCTTCGATTGATCATGATTTGGGCAGGAGTGCCTCCAAAATACATGGCAATAGAATGGTACGGGGAGTTGTCGGCGGTGGTGTCTTGCAAATGTCATCATGAACGATATGCAGAATGAAATATTTTTTATAGTTACGCTCTTCACAGCGCAAACGCCGGCTAAAATCGGTTTGTAGTCAAATTGACTGAATGCAGGCCGACAGTAACCCTGTTGCAGTAAAATTGTACAGCGATGTAGGGCTGTTTCGAATTTATCGATTTCCCAATAACGTAATCCATAAGCGAGCTGCGCAGTTGACCACCTACAAGCGCGTTCAAAGTTTAGCAAGTCCACGATAACACAGAAATTCAATTAAATCTACTCTGAATCCTCGTCATTAGATCTCTCCAATACTTCTTGACCAGTGCGGGCATTATGTCCTGTGTTTCCGCAGACACCAGGTCGTCGTGCACGTACTTCTCGCCTCGGCCGACGACAACTGTTTCGACGTAATTCTTGCTGTACCTGCTGTTCTACATTCCTCTGGAATATCAGATCTTGTCCCTCTTGTAGATTAAGTGAGCCTCCCTGCTGCAAACGTGTCTTTTTGGCTCTACGGCGTTTACTTAATATGGAATTGGCCTCCCGGAGTTCGGACAGCTCTGCGCGTAGAAGAGTACCCTCGTGCATAATTGCTCGCGCACCTTTCGCAAACTGGTCGATAGCACCGTAAATCGAGGTTGGCGAGCTATCCTGACGCCTGGCAATTCGATTCTTGACAAATTCGGATTGCGAAATTGCTTCTACCGGGTTTTGTGGTGTCTTCGATACCCAAGGTTGAGGCTCGAATTCCCTTGGGACATCCTCATTATTTAAGTTTCTAATAACTTTATTCTAGTAAAAAGAGGCTTATTCATCTGTGCCACATCGCTATCAGCGCAGTTGTGAATGCTGAGAGAAACCTGAACATATAACCTAGTCTAGATGAATTTTCAGAGGAGAGGTTTCCTGTACAAAGGTAATCACCCTACCTTCCTAATGAAGGAATACGACGACAATACGATTGATGCGATAATCAGATTCAACTTTCAATCAAATAATTGATATTAATAATCAAGGCGCTTTAAGCGAGCATGTCCATTGTATAGTAGTTTCTACACAGAGTGCCAACATTCAGTATAAGTGTTGGTCTCAATAAGTTACTTTTTAACACATAATAAAAATATGCAATTAAAGGTTAATTTGCGGAAAGCATTTATAGTTCCCGATATATTCGAATCACTGCTCAGAAGGTTCAATTTTCACTATGTCGATCCGTATGGGGGAGCTTTGAAACAACATTCACTAGGTGAGAGATATTCCGTCCAACCTCGAGAATAGTTCGGCCTCCATTCTTTTCGCAGCTTCTGGCCCGCTACGGATTTCACCCACCATATCAGTTCCAGGTGGAAAATCAAACTCGAAAACTGGTTCTCCAGCACCTCTCATATTGGCCAGTACTGCTTGACGGAAGTGCCACCGCAGAAGCTCATCACTTACCCTCCGCTCATCGTTTGGACCTCGACATATAGGGTCCAGCGTCCTTCCATCCAATCCTAAAAGATCGGAATCGAAACTGGTTATTTTATAATTGTCATCTGGGTTCATCGAGAATTTAAAACTGTCAAACAATTGATGGACATTGGATTGCATAAGCAGTCCATTCTGACACGAGTTGATACCTGTGTCCCGTTCTCCCCTTCTGTTTGTAATCCACCGAGGAAACCCTTGATTGCAAAAGTATTCGCCATGCGAGAGCGGGAAGATGTGAGCAGCCTCGAAAATTGTCCAATCACCAATATCAGCATCCACGTTGACAAGCCCAGTTATCACGCACTTTCCGTCTCTCTCCCGTACTAGCTGGCGAAACCGGTCCTCTCTGCCGCTTTCTGTACGCGATAGTACACGCAATATGCACGGCTCATCACTGAGGGATATTACGCCTGTTGCAACAATCAGCAGCCACTATACACTGACCACAATAAAACTCACCACCGGGAGAATCGGGCTTTAAGTCATAACTGCCTGGACGAAGTGGCTCGTCGGTTGCTGTCAACGTTACACCTGTACTTCGTAATATTGTGCTATACTGACAATCTGCAACGATGAAGACATCCAGCATAAAGAGAAAATTTCTGGCTGTAACAGATGGATTTAATCGTAATCCACCGAGTGGCCGATCAGGCTCTGAAACATTGTAAATATGAACATTTTGACGTTGAGATCTCCTAATGGCCATCATGTAATTTCAGAATTGCTAATTAATGAATGTTAATGATATACATTCAATAACAACGCCAATATAGAATCAGCTGCATAATAATAAGCGAGACAACCTGCAAAGGTGGTAGTGAGAATGCAAGGTAGGTGATGTAATTTGGAGAGACAGCACAAATTAATTCGGCATACATGAAATCGTGAACTCTATGTGCAATGTCGCAAAGTCATTGGCACTCCTACACGAAACACGCCAACAGCATTGTAGTTGCACCACAAATTTTATGGTTTTTCTTTGCTCCCAACAGTTCATGGAGTCTGGACACACCCAAGAGGCTGCATCCACTCAAGTACAAAACCCTAACCTTTTCCGCTGAGACTGGTGTCAATGTGTGTCGTTGAGTTGTATAAGTTGTATAAGTTGTACCCCATATAGGACGAGGTTGCAATTTATGTGCACTATCTTTCCATTCTGCGAGCAAGAGTATAACTTCCCAACATCACCAAACTTCGCTAATTTGGATTTTTCTGCACTGCTTACCTGCAGGGCAAGAAATATTCTTCTAACGACCAATATAGTGATAGAGAGAAGCATTGACACTCTACTGAATTAATTCTTAGTTATCAGAAATACATCCAATTAACTTGTTTTTCTGTCAATTGAACCAAATTATTTTCTTCTAGAGAAAAATGGAATTTTTCTCTAGTTGAGATGAATTTTAGCCAGTGACGGCGAATAGTGAAGGGCAGCTTTTATTATCGAACATCAGAAACCAAAACTGTTGTTGACTCGGAAGTTCAGTCGAACTTCAGGCACACAGTAATAGTGACATCTGCCACCAGGCCGCAGCGAGAGTAGTAACATGGAGAATCATAGAATATTCGTAGACAACGTAGAGTCGTAGACACATTCTTGTCAGCCATTCCGCTCACTATCGTTCAACACTTATATACTTGATACTATGCCTGATTACTAAGGCATGAACAGTAGAATACTGTAGAATGATACTACGTAATCAGAATGTCGTGATTGAACACGTCATCTCAACCCCCGCATCTAGAATATTCTAGTGTGCACGCAACTACTTCAGCAGGTGATGTTACCATGCAATGTATCGGGTAACGATGATCAATCATCAGACTCTTATTGACGTCAGTCAGAAAGAAACGGAGTCTCATGTCCCAAAGCACATTGTCATGAGACCCGGATGATAACTGTAATATCCCATCGTTCTGCAGAATTGTCTTGGTTATTGTTGTAAGGCCATCTTATACGATGGTGCGGCTCAAGTGTGGTTTAGACTTAATGCTCAATAGACTTCAAAGGCCTAACTCGTGTTTTACCACACGTCTGTTCAAGGTTTAGCCACATGCCATCAGCAAAGCTTCGATCGTCAGATCAGTCTTTGCTCTACGGAGCTATTCTCTGATCTCTGCAGAGTGTTACTTTCCTTATGTGCACCAATATTACTATTTGAGGATATAGTTGATATTTCAACAACTATCTACAGCAAATCTGAAAATTAAGGACAGAAAGGTTCAGCCAAAGTTCATCGGACGTTTTCGGATAATTGAATGCATTGGCAAGCAGGCACACCGGCTAGCACCACCAAGTCAATACGATCGACTACATGACGTCTTTACGGCTTCGCGTCGGAAACTGGGAGGCAGATTTTCCGGCTCGTGACTTGTATCTGGACGATCTGCTAGACATTGGGATATGATGTAGAGATGCAGATAGTTTTTATAGCCAAGTTCGACTAAAACTGGATGTCCTACTTCAATAGAGTCGTGCCAATTGATGATATCCAAAGGAGGTTTCGACCTCTGCTTATACTTCTAGTGTTTGATTGGTCACTACATTACCCTCGCCCTGTATCGCCGAGTTGGCGATATCGTATCGCCTATTTTGAACTCGGCAATAAAAGGGGCGATAATATCGCCGGAATTTTCTGCCCGGCGATACGATATGCGATATGGGCAAAACCTGGCAATATCGTATCGTGTCCAGGCATAACATTGTCGTAATTGTTTCGTTAGTTTCGGTTCCCCCGGCTTAGTCCGAGGGTAAAAGTCTTTCACCAAGAGTTGTACGCCGGAGAAGTGTATATAAGGAAGGGTTGAAACCCGCTCTCCGGCATAGTTAATATTCTAAAATATATTGTTACTAGCTATCGAGCTAGCGTAGCATATAGTGCAAACCCCACCGACTTCTCGTAGGATGACAGGATCGTTGAGGCGGAGTCCAAAAACTCCATGTTTAGGTCGTATTTAGTGTCCACTGCGGCACATTAGTGATGATTGTAGGGAGAAAGTTTAGAGAGCTAACTACACAAATAGCTGTACTGCTGGAATCACTTTAGCAACAACTCGACAGCGCAGATATCGACGTCAGGCGCCCTCAGGGCCCTCTAAATTTACTTTCTGCTTAGTGTTTAGGTGAAGGGCAAGCTCTTCTTCCCCACTCCATCAGTTAAGCAGATATATTGTTCCCTCCTCACAGTTTCTTGGGGACCCATAGATCTTATGAGCCTTGAGCCTGTCTGTAATGGACAGCGTGCGGCGTGCGGCGACATCGCCCGGCACGGATTCCGCATCGTGCTTGGGGGTTGTTTGAAAACCCAGTAATCACATGAAAAACAAGATTGGCGCATCACCAACGCCGTCCCGACATCCTTGGGGATAGTGTTGTTATAATATCCTTCTCTAGGTGATATCTCAATTTACTCCGGGTTTGAGGGAGGCTGTTACACCATCTCTGTTGTAATTTTCGATATGGATTTATAGAGCACAGTGAAAGTAAGTTCGATTAGAACTTTAGTAAAAGGGTTGCTGGATCTCCGTAGACTTAGTTCTATAAACTAATCACGTATCCAAGGTAATTACGACCTCTATATATATGCACAAGAACTCTGTGCGATAATCTGAATTGCCTCTAATCCTTAAGAAGTGATTCTTCACATGAGGTAATTCTTACGCGTCTCATGTGAAGATAGTCTACTCAATATGGGTAATATCCCTCAGACTAGTCTTCTCTTGTGTAGGATCAGTTCATATGACATACGTCGTGTCAGCAATCTCATACGAGATTGCTCATGTGTCTTACGACAACCCTTAATGAAGCAACGTGAGTAGGACTGTAAACGTCAATCTTTTCGTTGGGTACGGACTATTATCCTCATAATGATAATGCCCTTTGATTGTACCTGAGTTGCGTGTGCATAAGCTGTATTTAGCTTTGGTGGCTGAGCTCATAAGGCCACTTC
>JAJLTP010000041.1:0-75421 GCA_030568275.1 Lipomyces orientalis | reverse complement strand
CGCACCAGCTGAATGTGGAGAAAGCTCGAGTTGTCAAGAATATGTGCCAAGTGACATTATAACACTAGAACGAGGCGTCCAATTGCGAGGAAACGAAAAGATCTATATTCTCAATTCGACACTGCATAATGTACACAGGAGATAATAACGTGATATCATCGTCGAGACAAAATTCTTCCAAGCGCATGACGAACCCACAACGCATTCGCTTTCAACAAAAGCGAAGTCTTCACTAAGATCCAAGTAACAATCAATCCAAACCATACCCCGCAAATAATCCCCATCTGTCCCGTCACCCTCATATACAAGAGCAGCGAAGTCAGCGAATACAGTACCGGTCGATTACTAAACTTTGTCGGCGTCGTATTTTTCGGCAGCGCGTTGGCGATCTGCCAAGCCACTCGGTTATTGATTCTCTCCCATGTGGCTTGACATGCAATGTCCCGCCCCCGTCGCCCCATGTTCGTGCGCAGCTCGGGATCTCGACCCAGCATCTCGACGCGGCCGACGAAATCGTCCAAATCTGATGGCTCTACTAAGTAGCCTGATTTCTGGTCGTCGACAATTTCGGACGGTCCTCCCATATCACGCGCAACCACTGGGATTCCACTTGCCATGGCTTCTAGAACCACGAGTCCGAAAGTCTCGGTGATGGAGCAGTGCAGGAAAACATCAGCCGAAGCGTAGGCGCGAGCCAGGTCGTCGCCTTGCAAGAACCCAGAAAACACAACGTAGTTCTCCAATCCGATGAAAAGATCATGTACTTCTTTTTCGACATTAGGATTGCAGTTTCCGCCAACGATGAGAAGCTTGAAATGGAATCTCTTGGCAACAAGGCTTCGCACGACTTCGGCGAGAAACTCGAAACCTTTTTCCGCAGCCAGACGAGCGACACACACAAGCAGGATTTCATTATTTGGCGCCAGTTGTTTGCGATAGTCGAAGGATCGGGCCTGCGGATTGAAGAGGTCGGTATTAACTCCTCTCCTTAGATTGAGCAGCTTAGACGACGGCACACCGGCGCTCTCCAAATACTCGCGTACACCCCGAGACGGGAAGAAGATCGTTCGTACGGATGGGTGACTGAACAGATAACCTTGGACGAAGCGGAATGCCCAGACGCCCCAGTAAGAAAGCGGGATCGGGAAGAGGATTTCGATGTAGGCTGAGAGGTCTGTCTGGAAGTTGAGAAGGACGGGAAGCTGATGGTTCAACTGGCGGAGTTGGAGCAGGATCTGAAAGCCGAGGGATGCGGGACTGGCCAAATAGATGACATCGGGTAGTTGCTGGAAAGTCCTTTCGAACAGCTTGTCTATCCGGAACGGGTACACAACTGCCAGACTGGTATCGTATGGCAGCGGGTACCCGCTCAGTCGAACCTCGCAGTCATCGGGCTTGTCGGTCCTCGACGACGCCTGAGAAGAGCCTTTGTATTCTGGAGCCACGACCGCTACTTGAACCGAATGGGCCCGCAGATACTGTACCAGGCTTGCAGTTGTTCGGCTGACTCCATTCACGGGTCCGAACGACTCGGTAGCCAAGAGGACATGCTTGCCTCTCAGAATCGAAGGAAACTCGATCTCGTCATGACTGAAGCCCGGCTTGGATGATACTACTGTCTTGTGGTCCCGCTGGGACTCGTCGTCGTCTGCTGCTGGTTGTTGTTGTTGTTGTCGTTGTTCGGCCCCTAGTGATTCCTGAGTATCAGTAGTGCGACGCATTTGGCCGCCGTTGCCGGTGATTTGGGTTGCTGGACTGTCGCAAAACAGCTGGTTAGTGCCCGAGAAACGTCCAGATCTGAGGAGCAGGAAGAAGGCCATGACCTTGCTGTGGGGTTTTCGTTGGTTAAACACGTAGTTGCAAGGCGCCGCGCTCTCACGAACGGGCCGGTGCGGAGGAATTTATTACGACTAAATAGATTTAGCAGGTGGCAAATGACGATTGGAGACAATTGTATTATTAAGTATAAAACCAGAAGGCATTTCCCCCCTCGGGCGAGGGGCGGCGGGTGGCCATTCCTCGCTGCTGCTGCTGCTGCTGCTGCTGCTGCTGCGGGCCGGGTTTGGTTTGTTGAGAATGATGGAACGAGGTGATGCGTTTGCGGGCCAGATCCGCTCCGACAGACAGCTGGCTCGACGCGAAACAGACGCGGTTTCGGCCCACGTGCATGTGCGTGGCCGTGGCCGCGACTGCTGGACGGCCAGCGCCTGCCACAGCCGCCGCCCCGTGGCAGGACAGCGCGCCTTTGTTTGCCGCCGGGCGCACGAACCCTAGTCCACCGCTTTACCCGGCCCGCTATCAGTTTAGGGTTCGGTCCCTGCAGGCACGGCGGACGGACGCATGTGGGCGGTGCGATGGGCTGGGACGCGGCCACAGCAAGTGCCGGCAGAGCCGCGCAATATCATTCATTCCATTGTTGTTGTTGTTGTTGCAGTGTGCGTATACACTACACAGTATCATAGTCGGTGCGCCAGCACGGGCCAGCATCAGTTTGGCCACTTAAGCCATCTCTGCGACAAATCTGGGCCTGGATCCAACTTCTCATGCTCGACTGATTTGTTCTCAACGGTCAGGGTGAGCTAGTTGAGCCTCATCATATGACTAGTCCCGTAGGCGGCACATACATGTAATCTGCTTTGCTCTGGTATGCTGCTGCACCTGTAGCTCGACTAACGTGGCGCGACGAATGGCTGATCGTCGCACTGATAATTATTTCCAGAACATCAACGGAATATAATCGGAGAATGAACGACACATGGGCCGATGTGATGATACCGACGCTTTATTTCGTTACTCATCTGACACATCACGCGCTCTCTCAATTAACCTTCGCCATATATTTTACAGTATTCTGTTCGGAGCCTATGCTCGCTTGCTGGACGATGATTCGCTGTCTCCCAGGTGCGGCTTAGTATGGCTTACGAAGAAAGCGCCCCAGCGCCAGAACGTCGGCCGGCGGCTGCTTGACCGGTTATAAACGTGATGGAACTTAACTTGGCGTGCCTGGGCAACTCTGTTATGTTCCCACCTTGTATCGTAATAGGCTCGGAGTGTGTAGTGCGGGACTTGAGATTGGTGTTGTGCTTATGTGTAATACAACGTCAGACCACTCGTATCGCCCGCCGGCGCCATGCGGTTAGGGAAAGCAAGGTTGCACTTGCATGCCGCCAGGCGTCTTCACAGTCATCGGCCTTCGCTGTGTTTCGTTCAGGCTCCTTGCGCGATCTCCTTGTTCCTTCCGTGTGTTTTCTGTTCCGCTGGTCTCCTGCGTGATTCATCCGGTCTGGACTCTAGAGACACATCTTGTCATCGGACTTGGCAGACCCCGGTATTCTTTCGAAAAGTTTACGGCGTTTGCTTTGTTCATCAAACTGGTGACGGACGGAAGTATCTATTGCTTCTGCTGTCAGTCATCCTCGGACTATGAGCGCGTCAATACTGCCGAAGCTGTTGTGCAGCGCACGTCCCACAGAATAGTGAAGCATGACAGACTGTATTGTAGGTAGGCAAGGTGCGGTATGCATAGAATCACCGGGTGCAGTATGTAACGGGTTTGAACTTGTACAAGGCTTGAAGACTTTTACTGCACTATAAATTTTGTCGGATTCGTACGTTGTCTTGCTGGACCGTAAAGAAGCAACGTTCACACGGTCACCGTAAAGAAGCAACGTTCACAGTTGTCTTGCTGGACCGTAAAGAAGCAACGTTCACACGGTCCGTGACACAACATGGCACGGACCTTCTAGATCATACAACTGAACGTATGGCATACAAGTTTCTGCACATAGCGGCGACCGCCGAAACAACTTCTTTATCCGGGACTTTGTAATACTTCATATGGAGCCAAATCACTTATCTTCAGTCCAAGTGTTCGTAGGAAAAAAAACTTGGCAGGAGCCGCGCACAGAATCGATCCCATGACGTAACTCACGAATTAATAACGTGCCTGCAACGGAACGTCCACCAAATTCAGTGCAAGCTGCATTGAGCACTCTCCGCCCCGCCCGCCCATCTGTGCGCTTCGGTAGATAACCGGACCGTAGTCGGGTTTCGTGACATGTCTCGCGGTTCAGGCTCAGATGACGCGCACGTCCATTTTCGCCAGCCCTGTTCTGACATTTTCAATGTACTCATAAGGGCCGTCTCGGTTCCTAGCGAGTGGGTAATCGGTAAGGCGCCGATATACCAGAATTCCAGAATTTAGCAGACAACCGTCAATCCACTCAACATTGAACTGGAGAGATCTCACTCGTTCCGAACCCCCAACCTTGTTCCAACATGCCCTGGCACTGTCCTACCCTAACCACTTGAGCGATTGCGCACGTTCACGGAACCGCGCTTGGCGATCGGAAATATCGTCGCTGAGGGCGAATCCGGCCTTCCCGTAGGCCCAATTTACCAGGCTCGCAAACCAAAGCAAACTGACTTGTTCGCGAGAAGAGTACCCAAGTACGTGACTGCAAGGGTGACAAAAAAACGCGAACCTGCTCAAAATCTAGTCGCGGCAAAATTCAGAAAACCCGTCTATCTTTCGCAGCCCCTATCCGACTCCGCACATGCGTTTTCGACCCCTTCACCATTGCCTCTTTTGAACAGGACCAATATCTAGCTTTGTGGAACCGGGGGAATCACGTGCATTTGGTAGTCGAGAGGGTCTGCCAGATCTGTGTGTGGGGGGTCAAAATCTGGTCGCTTACGGAATCGAAATTTCTGTGCATGTCGCAGTCTGGGCGTCGAAATGTGTACAGGAAGGCTCCCATTATATTATTCATATTACTCTATTGTTCCGGCGTGCCGCAGTATTTTACTTGCTTGGCTCATGCGATAGGCTCCATCACAACAAAAATAATTAAAAACTCAAACGACATGTCACGTAATCTGTAGAACCCCGGTAGGATGAGGTAATACTAAGCCTGTTTAGGAAGGATAATCGTGTCGACGAATTTGATTTTTCACCAAATTTTAGTATTACGGCACCGGATTTTATTGTTTATATCGGGGATCGAGTATCATTATGACGATGTTTGACTGTACAGATGATTAGATATCTGATTCGTTAGTTAGCGAGGAGCATATGCGGATAAGTGCTCGACGCATCTGCCTGTCACCGGTCGTTCGTCCGCGCCGGTGATAATGTCGTCTCTCGATCTGCGGCTGAACCGTGATGTTGATTACACATCACCGTCAGCAAGCCCTCACGTCAGAACGCAGCGCCCTGAACTTATAAAGTGCTGGGCACGACCAAGGCTTGGGAAGCTGCTTGCGGTCACACATCATTTCTACCTAAACGTTCCTCGTACACAATGAGCCACGTTAAGATCATCTTCGGTGCGTTCGGGTTTGAGAAGTTCTCTCTCGAAACGAGACATGCGATTCTGGCGATCCTAGAGCAAAACAAGGTCAAAGAGATTGACACTGCGTGGCTTTATGTACGCTCCAATCACCATTAGACGGAGTTCTTCTTGCTAACATTACCCAGGGTGGCAGCGAACAAGCTCTTTCCGAAGCTGGGGCACCTGCGCGATTCACTATTGACACGAAGGCTCCCGGGTTTCACTCAGGAGCTCTGTCGAAATCGTCTATACTAGCAGGAGCTAAGAAGTCGTTGGACAGTCTTGGAATCCAGCAGGTGAGGATATCCTCCGCCAATTTGGAACAGCACCGTTTAACCTTTGGACTTTAGGTCGACACGTATTTTCTCCACTCGCCGGACCCAGACACACCGCTAGAGGAGACTCTGGGTACAATTCAGGAGCTCTTTGAAGCGGGAATGTTTGTTCGGGTGAGTCATATGTACTCTCGTATGCATGGTCACATTGCTGAATAGTCCCCGCAGTTTGGCCTGTCGAATTTTACTCCCAAGCAAGTCCAGGAGGTCTATGATATTATGGCCGCTAAAGGTTACGTTCTACCGACGGTCTTCCAAGGCAACTACAACGCCGTCGCCCGCGGTTACGAATCCGAACTATTTCCCTTGCTGCACAAACTCGGCATAAAATTCTACGCGTACTCGCCAATCGCCGGAGGGTTTCTTGTGAAATCTTCAGAGACAATAAAGTCAGGTATCCAGGGCGGACGGTGGGATAAGGAGTCCTCGATCGGTCAGATGTATCTTGGACTTTATAGCAAACCTAAGCTACTAGCGGCTCTGGACGAGTGGGAGTTGATTGCCGCTGAAGCCGGTGTGACAAAGGCAGCTTTGGCCTACCGATGGGTTGTTTTCAGCTCGGGTTTGGATGTGAAATATGACGATGGTGTCATCCTTGGTGCTACAAAGGTCGAACAACTTCAGGAATCCCTGAAGGCATTACAAGATGGGCCTCTACCAGACTCGATCGTGGCAAAGATCGACAAGCTGTGGGAAGACATTAAAGATGAAGCTCCTGTGGATAACTACCATGGTTAGCTTATAGAGACAATTGACATGCTGAAAAGTCATTGAAACTGGAATTGTCGGATGATGCAGATGTGAGCACTGAGTAAAGTAGTATTGGCGGTAAGCTTAAATTACACCTGATTTTAAGATCTATAAAGTGAAACAAGCAAGATATACATAATTCAACAGACATACAATCACCAACGTATATTCATCTCAATATATAGTTATTAAATCACCAAAAATAACTTCGCAATCATCTGAAATACTGTCGCAACGTGAAAGCGAGTTATTTGACATTGGCTATTCACCAGTACTTTATCGTCGTCAGTCGTCTCCTTCTCAGGCAACTTCAAGTACTACAACTACAAAAACCCACGGTATTCTAAAGTCTGGCTTTGTACACCTGTTGGCCGTAATGACGTTATTCTTAACAAAGAGGGCAAGTCTATTTTGTGCTGTAAATACATACGGTATCGAGGATCTTGTGGAACTATGCTTTTGCGAGTCACTTGGAGCAGCACAATATCAACATATCCTCTGCTCAAGGCTTACGCTCGAATTAGCTTGTATCAGCGACGCCTTTAAGAACGCTCCACAAACTCCTGATTACAAACGTCGCTGCCTCTCTAGTGTGGCTACTCGGGATTTGACCCCGCTTGCAAGGAACAACTATCCGTGCGGTGGATTACAACCATTGCGGTCTCATTTCGTATGGTCATGTTCGAGAATTGTGGGCCATACTTCTTTATCTGAATCCAGAGATTGAGAATTGGCTACCTAATGCCTTAACAATACGAACCTTGACCTTACGTCTTTAAAATCTCACAGATCAAAAGTGAGGTTCAACTAGCTAGCAATCTCTAAAGTTTGCTTTACAGTCGACCTCTGGACCTCTGGACCTCTGGACCTCTGGACGTCTCCAAGCTCTCTTGCAATTCTTGGTGTATTGCGCCTCATATGTCGGAGACTGGTCAACTTAGAAGTTACAACCCTCCGTTCTTGCCTTATGAGCTAAATGGCAAGAATTCAGGCGTTTTATTACGAGTTGCGTCAACGATTAATGTATTGCTACAAACTTGAATACTTTATGATGGATAACGCAAAGCAACAATGGCAAAATTTGACCACGTGAGGTATATGGCAATACATGATATCACATGATATCAACTTCGTATGATGGCCATATGACCAGTTTCCCATACATTACGTACTGTATTGCTTTCTGGTGGGATCTGGCCGCCATAGCTCCTTGATGTTAATTGTGTACTCATTATAGTGTCGTTAACATCATTGGCTTACAATAAGCACCTAATGGTAACATCGACGAAAACCGTTTCGGCCTTTGGGTCCCATCAATCGCTTAAAGAGGGCGCGGGCGCCGGGAGATACTACGGAGGTTCTACAAAGCAAATATCATGTGTAAATTTAAAATTAGATGAGGAGTTTTCGACACTGTTATACGAATACCGTTCAGGTTCAGGGCGACCAGCCCACCGCGATATTGCTATACAGTACAGCGGGCGTTGCGGAACATGCCCCAGGTCCAGACCAGTGAGACATCTACCGTACGCAAACCATTACAGGCGCAGATGCGCCCATGGGAGGATCTGTCGATGGATTTCAATACTAGGTAGCCACGCATCCAAGGAAAGGATGCGATCTTGGCCGTCGTGGACCTTTGAGCAAGATCGCGCACTTCATCGCGATGTCGGAAGCAACCTCTCAGAGAACTTGGCACGGCTATTCCTGGAAAATGTATGGAAGTCTGCACAGATTGCCTAGTTCCATCGTCAGCGATAGGGGTCCGACATTCGCTTCAAAATTGGTGGAAGGAATTGTGTAAGAGAGCCTCATTTTCCAGCAGGACCTCAGTACAAGCGTGAACAATCGGAACGAGCTTCGACCTCTGGCCGACTTTGTACACTCCTGTAGACTGTAATTGCTCGTGGACAAGTGCTTCATTAATCAAAAGGAATCTAATCTAAGGTCTATGCTTCTAGGAACTATGCACAAAATATGTATTCTAAACCCTGGCAGAGTCTGCGATAGGACACTGCCTAGTCGGCTATAGTCAGCCGACGGGGTGGCATGCCCTTGCCGTGCAGGTTACGGTAGAACAGGATACCGGAGCCCTTGACGCTCTCCTCTGCAAACATGCAGTTGCGCTGGTTGCGCCAGAGGGCCACGAGCAGGTTCGTGTCCATGTCGGAGATGTACGACGCGCCCATGACTTTCTTGATGGCAGCGGTCGCCTCGTGCGAGTAGTAGAACGGGATCGTCGACACCAGGTGGTGCAGCACATGCGTCTCGATAATGCTGTGGAACAGATGGCGGCCAATGAAGCCAAAGTCACGGTCGATAGTGGCCGTGGCACCCTTTGCGAACGTCCACACGTTGTCGTGATAGTGCGGCAGCGCGCCGTCCGAATGCTGCAAATAGGTGATGGCAACTAAGATGTTAGCAGAGACCTACGACTGCACTCCGCAGCTATGGAGCACTTACCGATCCAATGGTTTACCATAAGGTAGGGAACTCCGTAGAGCAGAATGGCGTTCCAGTGGCCGACTGCTTGTCCGAAGAGGTAGAGCCCGTAGATCATGGCAGCCATTGCGATGTCCGAGATGATGATGTGCCACGTGTCTTTGGGCCCAAAGTAGGGCCCGTCCTCGCCAAAATAGAAGTGGTTCAGCTTGTAGAAGGGCACGTCGTATGAGGGCCCGCTGACAGCGACGAAAAGGTATAGGGGCCAGCCAAAGACTTGGTGGATGAACAGCTTGTACATGGACACGATAGGCGCGTCCTGCACCATCTCCGCGAACTCAGAGAGCCTCGCGTCGGCGTGCTTGCCGAACCTGCTCTTCACGAAGGACTCGCGCGTGTGCGGAACGAACACGACCTCGCGCTCCATGTTGCCAGTGGCCTTGTGGTGCTTGCTGTGCGACAGGCGCCACGCGTGGAACGGCACCAGCAGGAAGCTATGCAGTAACAGGCCAACGGTATGGTTCACTGCCTTGCTCTCAGAGAACGCTCCGTGTCCGCACTCGTGCGCGAGGATCCAGATTCCGGTGAAGACCATGCCCTGCAGCACAGTGTACAGCGTCCACGCGACGAACCGCGCGACCGCGCTCGGCAGATACTGGATATACGACGCCGCATACAAGAGCGACCCCATCAGGAAGAAGTCCCGCGCCACGTATCCCAGCGACCGCACCATCCACGGGTGGAAACAGTGTTGGGGTATAGCATCGTAGATTTGCTTCATCGTGAAGTCCACCTCTGTAAACACCTTTCCGTTCAGGTCGTAGTGAACTTCCTCGGCACCCACTTCTGGCACGGTCTTGGCCCGTTTACCCTCTTGGGCGTTAGGAACTGGTGCTTTGACTGCCATTGTTAGTCTAGCTTAGATTTTCCAAAAATTATTGTTTTTGGAAGGGGCTCGAGGGAAGGTGGGTTTTGCCCCTGTCAGGCAAAAAGAAACGTATTATCAGACAGGCCGGGTAACATATCGCTCTCACCGCCGCGCTATTTGCCAGATAGGGCGAGGGCGTACGGATGATTGTGCACTTGTGCAATTGGGGACCCCGTTGGGACAATTGCGCGGCAAAAAACTTCTGGGCGTGACCCGACGGAACTGAACTGTCTAGAGCGAAGAAAAAGCTTAATTATATTTCCTTCAAAGTGCACAAGTTCAGACAGATCAGGCGTTGAAAACCAGCGTAAATTGTTAAATGGCAAACTCTGCACAGGCCCGGGTAGAAAAACAAGCGCTGTCTTCGTCATTGTTATCGTCGTCGCCACTATCATCAGCATGGTCGTTCGGTCGTTCCCCAGAACAGTGAGATGAGGTCCAACTTTGCAGCGAGCAATGGTACGTCGAACATGTTCAATGTCAGCGATATCCAGCTTACGAACGAAAAGAATATGCCTGACAGCAGCAATGATGATGAGTGGAACAAGTTTGCACCATCGTACATGAAGCTGGCTACAGACGGGTTTGGTGTTGTTCCTGCCCAGAATATGGTCAAGGTCGCCAGCGAGGCCTTTCATTTCTCCTCCGCCTCAACCATCCTGGACATTGGTTGCGGACCTGGCCAGGTCACGGCTGCGGTTCTCGAGGTCCACGGCTCAGAGCTTCCAGAGACCTCGCGCGTGGTCGCATTGGATCTGAGTCCGGGTATGATCCAGCAGGTTGAGAATCGCAAGAAGACAGAGATCGAAAATGGGGACACGCTTTGGAACAAGGTCGAGCCAATGACATGTAATTGTACTGATCTCTCGGCGTTTCCAGATAACTCAGCAGTCACGCATTTGCAGCCTTTGTGTTGTTTATGGTCCCTCAAGCACGGGTTGCCCTAAATGAGATCCATCGAGTTCTGACCAACGAGAACGGTGGTGGAATCGTTGCTCTAAGCTCATGGCAGGCCAGCGAGTGGATGGAGCTTATGTCCTTCGTTTCTAAAGTACGCCCTGAGAAGAGTGCTCCTAAGATGCCTTCTACATGGGGCACGCTTGAAGGCGTCCGTGGCGAACTCGAAGCAACAGGCTTCCGTGATATTGAAGTTCACACAGTCGAGTCCTTTATGCAGTTTAACGACTACGATGAAATCACGAGGTTTATCCTGACCCAATTCCCCGGTATGAACAAGATGACCAGCGACATGAGCCGTGAGGAGCTGGAGAAGGTGCGCAAACTGATGGTCGAGTTCATCAAGTCTAGGCATCCTGTAACTCCAGGGCGCCTGACGGGCATAGCTATTGTCGGGGTCGGCAGAAAGTGAATGCCGGGTTCACTCTATCTTGTGCCAAGATCATTTGGAATGGGGCGAGCGAGTCGGTCTAAGAGGCGGTAGATGTCAGGAATATCTGATGAGAGACTGTTGAGGTGTTCGCTTGCTGCTGTCGTTATTTTCATTTTACTTCCCATTTCGCAGTTTCGCGTTTCGCGTTTCTCGTTTCTCTTTTGCGGTCGGCTTGCGGCTATTGCCCGTATCTCTGTCGACACAGTATGTATGTCAGGAATCATATCCTGAGGGTCTCGTACCCCATCGGCGACCGCCGGTGCTGTCGGTGCCTTCCGGTGTACTCCGCCGGAGAGCCTCGGATCTCGGATCCTCGGCTACATCGGCTACGCCTCGGGTGCTCGGTTTTCTTTGTTGTTTGTTTGTTTACTTGTTTGTAATCATAAAAGTTTTCATTGGTTCTTTTGTAATGTCTCTGTTTTTATTGGTCTGTAGAGGCTCGGACGGGGGCGCAGGAAGGAATATTAAAGTGCGCTGAATCCCCGTCGAGTCCTTATAGTTAATATTCTAAAATATATCGGCATAAGCCACAAACTTTCTCGTCCATATAGTATTCAGGGTTGACCGACTGCCAATCCATCACATTATATTAACTATCCGCGGCCGTGTCGCACACAACACGTTAACCGAACCGAACAACAGAACCGAACCGGAACAATCTGTTGTTTGATGATTGCTGGAATGGACGACAGGATCGTTGAGGCGCCGGGAACTAATAAAAGATAACTTACAGCAATGATATCATTTCAAGCGTGGTCCGACGCAGTAACCATGGCGGTCTCTTCGTCCCATCCAAAGCCAGATTGACCCCGCGAAAACTTCCCTTTAAAAGTTTCTCTTTTGGTTAACCTTTTGTAAAGGGATAGTATAAAGGCCTGTATAGTCTGCTTGAACCTCCCTTAAGACAGAATCCCAAGCCTCCATTTTGAAACCTGAATCAGCACGTTTGCCATTCTGCGCCTGCTCAAGGAGCTCTGTGAACAAGACATGTATCATCTCAGGTGTCCAGTCGATTCGATTCGACTGCTCTTCTATAGTCGTAGAAGGTTGAGAGGGTGTAGAAGGGCGTGAGGGTTGCGATTCAGGGTAGGCTTCACGAAGCTGAGGAGTAGGGTTTAGGGTTACTCGGTTTGGACGGTATCTTCAGCAGCTGAAAAGGCAATAATTTGAACGTTTAAAGACTCCACAGGATTCTTTCGACTACGTGGGACCATGATTGATAATATTAAAAATAAAAACGATGAAGGGATTGCAAGGGTTAGAGAGGATGGAGGGGATTAAAAGTAGTTACTGTAAAGTTTAAGCTATGCCTGATTATTCGTTATGCTATACCTAATTGAGCAATAAAGTGCCGCTTTACCGGCAGCTAGTCCTATTACAGCGATAAAGTGGTGTCCGATAAAGTGGGACTTTAGTCAAGGAAACAGGGCCTAACCCCTCGACGACACTCATTCATAATCCACAAGACACTAAGATCTAGCCTATTCCTTTTCCAGGGTTAGATGCGCAATGCAGATGCGCCAGTATCACAGCCGTGGCGTATCACCTTGGCGGTGCGCCGTGGACAGGGCTTATCGCGCGACGATTCAGGGTTATGCGTGAAGGGCGCTAATTTTGCGTGCTTGGCCGGCAGTCTCGCCGCAATGAAATTTAACGCACAGGTGTCGTGTCATGCGACCAGCCATAAGTTAGGGCAACAAGGTCCTTGCAACTCTTTTAAGGTTGCCGCACCGCCCAGCAAGCCTCTACCTGTGCATCATCCACGACAAGGACCGCCGGGACCTATAATCCAAGAACTCGATATGTCCGGGGGTTTATATAAGAGGTCAGTCAGCCCTGCACATCGATCAGCACATAAGATCGAAGTTGATGGCGCGTACGATGAGAGACAAGGTGGTCGTTTACCCTTATCCGTGATAATCTTGTTGTTCATTGTGGGTGTAACTGGTACGCTTGGTATTCTAGTGCAGGCCTATTACGGGCTCAGGAATTAGGCCAAAGATTCCGAATCTGGTTTGAGTGTTCCTCATTCTACTACAAGCGAACTAGTGACAATGGAGGCAGGACACACTGCTGATCTTGCCAAGAGAAGCGTGTGGTATGTCACTACAGGTGTAGCTATCAACACAGCGCAACTCGCAGGCTCAATTTATGCCGCGATGCTTGCATGCAGAGATGCTGGGAATCCTAACAATAATAGACGCAAGGAATGCTTAATCAATATCATCGTTTCAATATCGATCGCCTTAAGCACTGTGAGGTCAGCTGGTAACGATGCAGGAGTTTGGTATCGTGACGAATATGCCATTACCTGGATCAAGTTGGGTAAAATGAAGGAATTCAACAATCTTTGGAATGGATCTAGTAATCCAGATGTTTATTTGGTTACGCAGGGCCCACATAGTCACTTCATTTGGGAAGAGAATGGCCACGGTCGTGGATACTACTCGTATAAACTCAATGGGCATGCGGCTATGACTGGCGAGCATCGTGACAGATCGATAAGTGGCAGGGACGAGTATTTAAAGCAATCCTTTACGAGTGGTGGTATCGATTATTCATACTGCAAAGACTATCCCGCGTCACAAGAAGAATTAAGCAGGGTGTACGATTGGGGACCACTATGGAACCAGGCAGAGTGCTTGGTGGATCAGGTCAACTGGAACTACCAGATGTTGATGTACACTGTGATAGACACAAACACGAACAGAGAAGTCATACGAATCAACTATGGTTTTACTCATGGCTCTCCACGCGCAGACTTCTATGGTTGTCCCAACCAGGATCAGTGGGTTAGCACTTGTTCCAATTCGTGAGTGACGGGAGTGATCGACACGCTCCCTTGGCGTCAAGTCAAGTATCAATGTCGTATCCATTCTATGGATGTCAAGTTGCGTTCAAGTTGTGGATGATTTATTTGGTTATGTGGAACTTATCATGTTTTGTGTGAAGCGCCTAACGCTGTAAAAAAATTCCTACTAGATAGAATTGCACAAAGAGGAATCACTAAAGAAGAAGAAAGAAGAAAGGAAAAAAAGGGAGAGGAGGAAGAAAGCTGTACATGTTGAACAATGTTAGGGTTTCGCCTACCCGCTTGGCGGTTCCGTTTTTCCGTTGGTTCCTTCTCGGTTGCGTTGCATTTCTCTTTTCGGAGATTCATGGAGAGTAAACCGACTATTCTTTCTTGGGACTAGCGTAATTTGATGATGGTACAGTAAACCCTCGTTATAACGAATTCCTCGATATAACGAGACTCACTCGTTGTCCGAATTAAAATCTCACACAAAATTCGTTATTCCTTGATATCAAGGGTGGAGAGTCTGCAATCCCCGGCCGACAGGCCTCACAGGCGATCCCCAACAGCCACAAGGCTGCGTTACGCGCTCAACGCCAGTTGCGACCTAACGCAAGCAACCACGATCTCCAACAATGGTTCAATGTTAAAATATCAACTGTACCCTCTTCTTAGATAGTGAAGTGTATGCTCTATAGTTTGCATCAAGGCAACGGCAGATCACTCTAGGTAATCTCTACGTCATGATACTTGACACTAGTGATGATGAGCCGACGGGCTGGATCTCACTACGTGAGTGCGGGCACAGGAAGTAGTCGTGTGATTAGAGCCACATCGACTATGCTTATTAGAGTTTAGTGTTGAAAATTGAGGGTGTCGTGAGTTAGCTAAATGGCGTTGGTCATGTGACCTTACGTCATGTTAGCTGCTTGTGTCGACGACGTACATGGGCAAATGAGACTCGGCGAGTATAAGGCCGGTGAGTACTCTACTTGTCTCGAGCCCCTCTCCTCCCGACTCACACGAGTACTCGCGAGTACACGCGTTTTGAGTTCACGTGACGTTTAAAATTGATGATGAAGCCAAAGATTGACCCATATTTTGAATTACCATGTAATCTAACTATCTATGTCCTGATCCATGTCCATATCATCATCAGGAGGCCCTGGATCACATATTAGGCCCACGCCGCCACTGGTAGACCTAATTATGTGCCCTTCACGGATCCAGTTGCCTATGCACTCAACCTTCTCAATGTTTTTAATCGTGAGTCGCAGCCTATCCCATGAGGCGGTACGCCTGGCGCCAGAGAAGCTCCTCTCTGCTGATCCCGGGGGAATAGATAGTAGATCTAGGGCCATGCGGTGAAGGCGTGGATATCGCTGTCGCTGCGTAGGCTGGCACCACCATTCTAGGGGCGTGAAATCAATGTTGATAGGGGTATCAGAGATAAATATATTAAAGTCGTCGTTTTCAGTGGGTGGCGCCATCTTCGCCTGTATTGACTGTAGGAATCGCTGTAATTGACTATCCTTCTCCTTTGTCAATTTAGACATAGCCACCGGACGATCCTCCTGCTCAGGACGCTCAGGGATGACAAAGGTGTTGTATGACTCCCAAATCTGGCGGGCGGCGTCTATTGAGTTGTCGTGCCATTCGTGTGGCCAGTTCTGCTTGATATAGGCTTGCCGCTTCGAGGGATCGAGAAGCAAGACGGCGGCGTACACAGGGACATTATCGGTCATGGCATAGTATTTGTTGAGGACAAACCAGCCCATGTCAATGGCTTGAAGCATAATACAGTCCTCTCGCGCGTTAAGCCCTGAGTATTCTCGTTTCGTTTGTTCGTAATGGAGTAGCAAAGCGTCCATTAAAACAAGAGTTTGCGAGAGAGAAGCATTACTTCCCTCCGCATACAAGGTTGCTGACGCAAATGGTTGGAGAAAGGTGTGTGTCTTGCTCAGTAGTTCCCAATCAGAGCTATTAAGAATATTACCTTCAAGCACAGTGTCGTGATCTAGCAAGAACTGTGTGATTTGGGTCTTCCTTTTCAATGCTTTGTCTATAACCGCATACCATGAAGACCATCTCGTAATATTGTCGATGCCTAGCCGCAAACCCACCTCATCGTCCCATTTATCGGCGTGAAGGGAGAAGCTTCTGAGCCATACGGCGATGTTGTGAAGTTTGATAAGAGCGCTGATTCCCTCCCATCCAGTGTAGAGTCTTTCGCCGCCGCTAGGCTGCTTTGCTCGGGCATTGCCTTTCCCAGACTTCCGCGCCGGCTGTTCCTCCTCGTCACCTGTATCTTCCTGCGGTGCTGCTTCAGCTGTACCTGCTTCACTGAGTTTAGCAGAGAAATGGTCGAAGGCATCATTATCGGCGGCGGCGTCGGCAGCGGCGAGGGCGGCTTTCAGAGCTTCCTTTGAACGAGCGAGGAGGAAGGCTTGTAAGGACAGGTTAATGATGTGGAGGATACAGCGGATATGGCGGCGTTTAGGATCGACTTCAACCTAATCAATTAGCCTTCAAGCCATGAGCTATCGCATTAAACTCACATCGTATTCTGCCTTCAATATCAGAGATAAAGACTCTAGGCAAGTGTGGTTTGAAGTGGCATTATCGCCTGTGTAATAACCTACGTTCGAGATCTCGAATTGCTGTAATACAGCAGCGATCGTTGTAGCCTGTGTCTCACCGCTGTCGTTATGGGGACATTCTGGCAGTCCTAGCAGTGCTTTCCGAAGCCGATAGTCCTTATCGACCCATTGAGCACATACTGCTAGTACGCCATGGCGATGGGGTGACGTCCAGAGGTCAGTTGAGAAGTGAACCATCGATACAGCGCCTTGAAGGTTCTCTCTCAACTGCACGGCATACAACGCAAAATTAGCAGCAATATACCGCATTACAGTACGCCGCGAAGTAATAAGATGGTCCTCAATTGCTGGATTGCAGGCTAGAGCTAGTTCTGCCAGCTCTCCCACTCAACGGCTGAAAAAGCGACTCTACGCCTCGTGAGAAGGCATACAATTGCCTCAACATACTGCTGGCGGTTAAATACGTTTCGGAGAGCAGCCTCGGATGGGCGAGGCTGTAGATATGACTCGATTGAGGTCACTCGAGAGCCTTGAGATGAGGGAGACGTCTCATATTTCTGTGTGAGACGGCGATGTTTCGTGCGGGCATGTGTTCGACAATTGTTCTTGTAGGAATTCTCCAAGAGCAGTGGATACACCTATACGTTCGCCGGCCATTTTGACGACCATTTGGAGTCTTCGGAGGGATGGATTTGCTAAAGAATGCTCGAAAAGGAAAACCATCGTCATCATCAGAAACAGGAGAGCTAGCGCGCGATGAAGAAGGGCCTTCAGAAGCCATAATATTGCTTATCTCACACTTTGAAAACTCCTCTACAGCGTAACATTTTAGTGTGTGCACATGATTAGATAAGCTAAATTGACCAATCAGAGCTCTAGTATTGAGGCGAGTACTCGCGAGTTTAGGATGAAGGCGAGTAGAGTACTCACTTAAGTGCTCGAAGTGAGTACTCACAACTCACGTGAGTACTCATTTTACTCTACTCGTTTGCCCTTGTATGGGAGGAGAAGTTTTTCAACCATAGGCATGAGATTACTGTTGGCATGTTGAAGACTCAAGTGTCTGCGCCACCTGACTTTACAGAACATGAGTTAGACGCAATTGCCGATGCGTCTAGCCGGGTCCCTGTCTGCCGACCCTGACTCCCCCGCCGTCCCGCTCTCGCCGCCGTCGCCATCTCCAACTTCTTAACACCGTCAACTCCCATCCATCATCGCGGCATGGACTAGCGCGATTCTCTCTTCCGTCTGTTGCCCGATTTCGACTATCTTATCTAATTCGTCACTGACCTTTCGCGCAGCTGAGCGGCGTATTTCGCTATGTCTCCAGTGCGGCCACACATCGCCCGCCCTGAACCTAACCGCGCCATATCCTCGCCCAACGCCACTAAGGCTTTGCAATCTTCCAGGATGTTCGCCATGTCTCTGTATGGACTGTGGTGCTAAATGGCAACTGTGGGGCGTCGTTCGAGTTGCCGCTGATGGATTCAAGTTGAACGGCTCTCAGTTTTGGGCTGTCGAATCAAGGAATTTTCTTTTGCGGCGGTGAGGGACAGCGGAATGGCCAGGGTTTAGGAAACTGCTCGCAAAAGTAATAAATAGCACATTGTTATAGCATTGTTGATCGCATCGACCAGATCAAAACAAAAAAAATAAATGTGAAAACAAAATGTCCTGTTCAGGATGTAGCAACCGTTAGGACTTTGCGCGATAATAACAAACAACCCAGCTAAGTCTGCCTCCCTGCGTTGTGCAAGCGGCTCCAAGTAGGGTAACCGCTCCTCCGCTCCCTCAGCCGCCATTTACAAAAAACACATCGGCTTCTATTCGGGTCCAAGTTGTCAAAACAAAACAAACCGAATAATCGTCCGCTGTTCTGGCCCTACCACCATTCTTTCCACACCTGTCAGCATGTCCGTCCCCAACAGCGACTGACGGCACTGCCTGAAAGAAAAAAGCTGCTCACAAAATTAATAAATAGCACACTGCTGCAGTATTGCTGATCGCGTCGATCAGATCAAAACAAACAAAAAATGTGAAAACAAACTGTCTTGTCCAGAAGGTAGCAACCGTTGCCAGGACTTGCGCGTGTAGCTCTGGTCAGAGATGATAGGTTTTATACAGTGGTATGTATACAATTGAGCTTGCCAGCAGATCATTTTCAGATGGTATATTGATCCCATAATGCCGATCTTCTGGAAACGCTCCAGCAATTCATACAATATAAACCCCGCGCATACAAGGCACGTATGGCTGATAGCTTACATAGGACTACAACACTGGAACCATGACGAATTGGGGCTTCAATCACATTCAGCCCAACCCAAATATTGCACACGGTGGCGTGATTTACAAGCTCCTCATGCGAGCTTTCCCAGGCTACTATCGTGGTGCTTCAATTTACGCCATGTTCCCATTTACAGTTCCTGATGAGACACGCCTGATTCTTCGCAAACAGGGAAAAGAGACTGAATACGACTTCAACAAACCAAGCTTCATTCCACTGCCGACTTGACATGGACCTCCATAGTCGAAATCCTCAAGGATCAGAAGCGATTCAAAGTTCCCTGTAAGCCATTTCTCGACAATGATAAGGGTGGTCAAGCTTACGCTCTGATTTCCATTGTTCTATGTTGTGCCAAGGGTGTAGGTTTACTGATGATGTGATAGGGGGGAAGCGTACCTATGAGATGATCGAACACGATTACATGCTGAGCGGAGATGCGCCGGCGAACACCGAGCAACGGAAGTTTGTCACCAACGCGCTATACAGCCCCGAGAAAGGAATGAGGGAAGTGGCGGTGTTTTGTGAGAGGATTACAAGTAATTTGCTGCACGACAGGTCGAGGAAGCTGAGGCATTCGTTTTGGGTGGATGCTGTCGACGAGTAAGTTCTCCGTTTCAACGTCGGCGCGTTGAGGGTGAGTCATCATGGAAGGCTTCCACCGAGGCATGATGGCACGTTTAATATGTCAGCCTGTTAGATGAATTACTCTCACCGCCACATACAGTTGCGGTCATGGCTGACTTGTCGCAGTATCGCGAATCTCTCTCATTCGACCATTATCGCTGAGCTCTTCCATATTCCACTGAAGACGCACACCAGACCAGATAAGATCGGCTTCACGGCGCGCGAGTTCTACAACATCAACGCATTGCTCTTCGCGTACGTCTTCCGCGACATCGATACTGCACAGAGCTTTGGCCTCCGTTCAGAAACTCAGCAGAGTACTGCAGCCTTTACTAAGGTCGCAATTCACGTTTGCCAACTAGTGCACGATGAACACTTCCGAGAGTTGAAGGAGCTTCTTGGCCTGCAGGAGCATGATGCTATGCCAGACTACGGCCAAAGATTGATTCAGCGCCTTTTCCATGGTGCCAAGAGCGTGGATGAGGTGGCCAGTGTGGTCGTTGCTACTGCTGCCGCCGCAGTGGCAACGCAAGCGCAAGCCGTGAGTAACATTTTTGATTGCACATAGACTCTCGACGCCACTACAGCTTGGACACCGGATTGCCCAAGCTCAGTCATGTTTCTTCAAGATTTGGCTCACACAGTAGGTAGTTCTCGCAAATGCTCGATCTCTACTTATCGGACCAATACAACAAGCACTGGCCAGCAATCCAAGAGCTTGCGCGTTCTAAAGACTCGACAGCGTTTACGAATCTTAAACGATACGCTATGGAAGGTCTTCGCCTTGCGACGCCTTCTTCTGGTACTCTTCGGGTCGCCGTTGATGATGTCGTTATCAAAGACGGATCGAGGACGGTGAATATCAAGAAGGGTGATCAGGTGTTTACGAACTTCGTAAGTCTTCTTTGCACGTCCTTCTTTGATGCTTGCTCTAGGGCTCGAATCCTACTCCCTTTGCACCGTTCTTTCCTATGATTGCTCTTCGCTAATGTGTTCTTCAGGAGCAGGCCTGTGTGGACAAAGACGAGTTCCTAGACCCTCACAACATCAAGCTTGATAGGCCAGACTCGTCCTACATCCACCTCGGCTACGGTCCGCACTCTTGCCTGGGTCGCAGGATCGTCGAGAACTGCATGGCGGCGCAGCTGAAGGTGTTTGGCAGCTCAAGAACTTGAGGCGTGCCCCTGGCTGGCAAGGCTTCATGAAGTATAAGAATGTCAATGGTGCACTAAAGATGTATTTGAAGGAGGATTTTAGTGATTGGTGGCCGTACCCTACGAGTAAGTGCGTTTTTTAAATGCTGAGAACAGGTGCTAACTGGTCCGTAGCTATGAAAATCATGTTCGACGACTTTGAGTGAGCGATGAGAAGGAACCCTCTTTCTTTTTTTGCTATATTCTTCATCTAACTATCATTCGCCGTCTAATAGCCCCTAGTGCTGATGTTGGATGTTGGAGCCGCGCTTCAACAAGCAGGTCTGGTAAGAAATGAAACATTCGTTTGGGAATAAAAGCAGAGCTCTGAATTTTCATGAAAAGAAACTGAAATCGGGGCCCTGAAATATTTGGCATAAATAACTCTTGAAATTTGTATGAAATTAAAATGCGAAGGCTGAAAGATTTACTAAAACCCGTCGAAAGTCGCCTTAATTGCAGCGTTTCTCACAAAATTTAATAATAACCATACTACACGCAGTTCAGGGGTCTGAACAGGCACCGACAGCCCATACACACTCCAATGATTAACTCTGTGAACACCTTTCCGTTCAGGTCGTAGTGAACTTCCTCGGCACCCGCCTCTGGTACGGTCTTGGCCCGTTTACCATCTTGGGCGTTAGGAACTGGTGATTTGACTGCCATTGTTAGTCTAGCTTAGATATTCCGAAAGTTATTGTTTTGGAAGTGGCTCGAGGGAAGGTGGACTTGCCCCTGTCAGGGCATAAAGAAACGTATTATCAGACAGGCCGGGTAACACACCGCTCGTACCGCCGCGCTCTATATGCCAGATAGGGCGAGGATGTACGGAGGATTGCGCACTTGTGCAAATGGGGGTTGGGACAATTGTGCGGCAAAACTTTTGGGCCTGACCCGAGGGAACTGAACTGTTTAGAGCGAAAAAAAACTTAATTATATTGCCTTCAAAGTGCACAAGTTCCGACAGATAAGGCATTGAACACCAGCGTAAACTGTTAGCTAGCAAACTCTGCACAGGCCCGCGTAGAAATCCAGCGTTGTCTTCGTCATTGTTATCGACGTCGTCACCATCATCACCATATGGGTCGTTCGGACGTTCCCCTGACAGTTGTGAGATGAGGTCGCAACTTTGTAGCAGCAATGGCACGTCGAACATCTTCAATGTCGGCGATATCCAACTTATGAAAGACAAGAATATGTCTGACCATATTCTGAGGATTCTCGATATATAAGTCGACCTTCTTGGTTACCATTCGTACTTCCGAGATCCTGACAACCTCTGAGGCCCTGCCGAGCCCTGTAAACTTTATTAGTTGGGTACTTTGTTGCGGACGTAGCCCTAACCCAACCCAATTGTCCGCGAGACCTCGACCAGTCCCAATATACCCTGACCATGAGTACAATCGCCACGCCTTCCTCATGATCTTACCAAAACCTTAACCTCTTACATCTACACAATGGTGTCTGTGAATGGGCTCAGAAGTTTCTATAGGGATAGCTGCTGTACATGAGTGCATCTTGTTTACTCAGTGATATACAGAACAAACGATAATTTAGCGACATATACTATTTCTAGAGATGGACACGAATAAGATTTTCTCTAACGTGATCGGCAAGCGAGCGCATCAACCAAGCGAGCGGATCGTTTGGAATTTTATATGGTACACCACGTCAAAATTCTAAAATCTTTAAACATCTATATCTTAACCATGCTAGCTGTTCTTATCTAGAAATTTTAAATTTAATAAATAATGAACTATATATCATTGTCAAGTCTCTTTTTTTTTAGGGATTAACCTATTAATTAACCAGGTATCGTAAATTGCGGCTAGAGGGTTTCAGGGTTTTACGGGATTTCATTAAATATAAACATCAATCGTTTTTTAAGGCGCTCATGTAAGTCGCCGATATCTAGCTACTCTATCTTTAAATTGAGCGCAATTAAGAAGGATTTCGTCGAGTTTTAGAGATTTAAAAATCGCTACTTTGTATAGAATTTCGACCGATCCGCTCGCTCGCTTGCCGATCACGTTAATCATATAGTGTCGGATTATGTGTAACTTATGTATAGATCTCATCTCTCAGATTAACAAATAGCGAACTTCCTAGAACCCCTTCTATGTTCCACAAGCTTCCACTAGGCACATATAGTTAGACTCACAAAAATAGGGCAGAAGAAGAGTAAACTCTGCCCTTTCTACTACAGCTCTATAGCTCATCGTGATTAACTGAACACTGTCCGTTCCCTCGTACCACAATTATCCTCTTGTAAGTGCGTAGGGGCGGCGTACCGTTGTCAAGAACCTCAAGTATAATATGAAATTCCATGGCATCAACCTTAAATACCGATTTCCCCAACTGGTTCGCCCAAGAAGGTAGTGAATGTTCACAAGCCCTCTTGTAATCGGCATAATTTCGACCGATGGCACTTCAGCTTGCGCGGTCCATCGCGTTGCTGAAGACTCATGATATTGTGTCCACTTAAAGTCCAAGTCGTCGCCGTCTGGATCGCTTGACATAGATGCATCAAGTATGACCTCCGTTTCGTCCTTACAGAGTATGACTGTCAAGGGCGCAGAGCTCAGGCTCCCATTGACGACAACTTGTGGATGATGGTTACCGTCGGACCCAAGCGTCCACTGCATGCGGGCAGCAAAGTCCATCTGATAGGCTTCACGCCATCTCCATACTGTCGCTTGTCTGCTCTTGTACTCGCGTCCATTAACAATGACCAAGTCTGCCGTATCACTGTATGTCCGAACGGCCAGTGACTGATCAACAGGAACGTACCTTCCGCCCCAATTACCATACTCCGGCCTTTCTGGATCACCCGGTCCGTTTGGAACGATGTAAAGGAGGGCAGGCGTATCTCCTTCCATGATAAACATTGTCTCAGGATACAACGCTCCAAATGGGCCAATCTATATGTGCTCCTTCAACCACTCGGCTGAAGTATGCGCGCCATCCGGTCCGCCTTTATAATGCTGCTCACCTGAAATTCCTACCCAAGTCGAGCAGCCGTATTGATTCCATCCGTGGACACTGACGATGTAGAACAATGACGGAAACTTGGCCCGAATCTACGGACCACTATTGTCTTGATCTGAGATTGCATATACTCGTATCTTGTCGAGAAATTCTTGAATCTCGCCTTCCGCACGGGTAGAATCAACAACATGCAATGCGTGCGCAAGAATGCTGGGCCCACCCCAGAACTGTACCCAAAGATATTCCCCGGAGGATAGAGAGTCGACTGTTTCGATCAAGTGCAACACAGCCGCAGAAGGAGCTTCCTTGAACACGTGCGAGCCATATGTATGGGAGCCCGACCTTACGACCAAATGCAGTGACTCTGCTGTGGGATAACTAGCAGAGTGTAATTTCAGAGTATGCTCTACCTTCCCGTATGCGTCAATAATGTTATGGATCAAATCGGGACGAGTGGTTTTGTTAAGCCACACAGATGTGGTCGCTGCAAGACCAAGTATATTGACTTCATTAGAGTACAGCAATAGCCTGACTAGGGATTGGGCGTCATCAGGCTCATTTGATATATCTGTGAGAATATAAACATTCGGAGGTTTCGGCGACAAAGGAGCGATGATGGTAGCTGCTCCAACTAGACTTGCGAGGAGATGAAAAACTGTTAGATGAACCATATGAATACCGCTCGTTGCAGGCAGACGAAGGCGAGGTTGTGAGATGGACGACAAAATTGTTACCTCGTTAATTAGGATCCACGCCAGAATCAAAGTACTGCACGTATTTCTATCAACGTCAGCGGGCCATTAGGGGGTTTCAAGCAAAAAATCAACTTTCCTGATTATTGATTATTTGGCGAGGTTAGGGCAAATAAGGACTGATTCTTAATGAGACCCCAAAATAATGAGCCCAAAGCCTGATTCCTGATTATTTTAGAAAAATAAATTTCTAAATTTTGGGCAGCCGCACACGCGTCGCGCTCGCGTCGGTTGCCCGACTGCTCCAGTTCCGTATTTCTTCCAAGAAACTTGTGCCGGTACATCGAAACGCGTTCGTTACTGCAAACCTAGTCGTTAAAGTGACAAGATGTCTATGATCAACGAACCCAGGAACAACCTCATCTTCTTGAAGCACCAGCTGTCAGGTCGAGATCCGGGCAGTCCCACAACATAGTCTACTATTCTACCATCCGGGGTGCACACAAGCTGACCACGAGTGAGCTATTAAATATCGACAAAATAAGGTGACATACCTGTACATTGAAAGAATAATTCGATTTGCGGTCGTAGAATATATCACCGAAGTAGTGCGGCTTTGAAAAGATTGGAACGAGCGTCCCATCAATCATGCACTACCCGTTTCTCCATTCGGGACAGGACATAGCTTCAACCCACTGTTTGTACTGCTCTCTTTCTTCCGGTGTAGGCCAGCGGACAGCAGACGATTCGAGGTCGATTTGGAATATGGCGAAGAGTGTCCGCTTGGTAATGCAATCAACAGTCCCAGCGCCAACACCTGCCCACGATGCTACTTCTTCTATAGATGCACCGTTGCCATAATGGCCGAGACGATACAAAAGAATGGCTAGATGCATCTCAACTGATGTGGCGTTGTACCCTGTCATCGATAAAAAAACGGGAGCTTCCTTCAAAAGTGTCACAAGCCCGTCGAAAGTCTCTGGGTAGACGCGTAGCTTATTCCGGAAAATATCAGGCCTTTCAACCTTGTAATAATTTAAAAGAAGGTCAGTCGTTGCCGAATGTCTTAGAATGCGGCTCCGATTTAAATATCTACGACTCTCAATATTTGCAAGCAAGGAGGAAATAATTGTAGGAAGTATGACTCTGAAGTCCAAAATCGAGACAGCATCTTCCTTCAAGCCATCCTCGCCCATCCCTTCCGTTAGCAAGAGTACTCCTTCGGCCATAAGCAAATACATTTCCAGTTCTAGTAAGTTCAGTTGATCTCGGCCTAAGGCACATATTAGTAGCGCTCTTGAGTCCACGATTGAAAAACACAACGTACTGGGCCCGTCAATTAGTGCGCCGGCATGATCGTTGTTCGAGAGGGTTGCAGTTGCACTAAGATGTGCACTTGCCGTAAGGGCCCTATGTAGAATTCGAATTAAGATACTTCGTGAAGATAAGATGGCCATATTGGAACAGAATAAAGTCCTCCTGAGAATACGTCGGATTTGTTCAGGTGTATGATTTTAAAAGTACATGATTCAACAATTTAACCTCGTGCACGCGACACGCGTTGTTTACCTTGACGAACTGGTGAAAGTCAGGGTAATTGTACTTTGGAAGGGCAACTGTAAGAATCAGCTTGGAGAAATCAGCTCCCGGAGTCGATTCTCGCTGATTATTTTTCAACCCTAACCCCACCAAATAATCAGTAATCATGGTTGGTTTGAAACCCCCTATTAGAAAAGAGAGAACCCCAATGAGCCAAAACAGCCGCCATCGTGCCCAGTCCGTAAAGGATAGCCAACAAGCGCGTTAAGCGTGACGCAGGGACCACCTACAACGACGTCGGACGCCACTCTCCGGGCCTTACCCCTTACCCCTTCCACTGCCTAAACTAGCAAATTTACCCGCGAACTTCCCCAGCGCTCACAGCCTTCCCCCACAGTTTCGTTCTCAATAGTGTGTCTCTCTTCAACGCTAACTGTGTCCTGTCTATTCAATCAATTACACCGCCCACTGAAAATAAATACCAAGTCCTCCTTTGCATTCTCACATATTAAATTTTATTAGTTGGAATGAATCAGCATGCCTGCCTTCGACGTCTTCAGAGAACTCAAATCGCGCCTGGCTTTTGTCGCCGCTCTCGCTTCCATTGGATCAATGGGATTTGGCTTCTATAATGGCTCGGGTGGCGCGTTGGGGATCTCTGAATTCAAGACAGCCTTCGGAAAGCCGAACCCTGTTACTGGCGCGTATGCGTTGCCATCGTCATATACGTCTGCCGGGACAGATCTCGGTTCAACGGGAATTATTCTCGGTGGCTTGATTGAATTTGCGCCATACTGTGCGAGGTCGCTTGGACGCAGAGCATCCTTCCTTCGCACTTCCGACATTGCTCTGCATAGGAACCATCATCCAAGCCACCACCATCGGTTCATATTGGCAGTTGGGTCATCGGCAAAGCTGTCACATGTGCAGGAATTTGGTTGGCTTCAAATATTGTTCCACTTTATCTAGTTGAATGCCCGCTGCAATACACAAAATCTCCCAAAAGTGGGTAAGGGTTAAATAAAAATGGCGTGCTGAAACTATGTCAGGGTAAGGGTAATTGATCCTTCCCCCATTTGACCAGATTCCTACTAAAATCCGGGTAAAAGTCGGCTCATTCAAGATCATGAACCGTATGCTTCAATACTTGGCGGCTAGCCCGTCTCTATGAGTACAATCCTGGTTGAGCCCATGAAGGCCTGAACCGCAAGTTATATCAAATATCTTATATGTTTAAGTGTGTCCCATTTCATGAATTCCATACTATTCTGTGTTCTGACAACTTATATACCCAGAAAGCTAACACCCGTTGCTTAAGCTATATATTGATATGATAACGACTCACAAGCCGGGAGACTCTATAGTGACCTTCCTCAGCCAACTCACACCGCTTTGACGTACTCGTCACACGTTTCGCTAAGCTGGGTCTTTTTGTCAACACTTCCCAGCACCTGCTCTTCTAAGTTCAAATCCAGCAGACCCACTTCCATACGTGCACTCCGTAAAAGGTCGGCATCTGCTTGCCCACTGCGACTCTTAAATACCCTATCCATATCTTCCAATGTCGTATTCTTCGTCTCCGGTAGACAATACCAAACCCAGACAATACCTGTGGCAAGGAAGCCAGCGAAGAAAATATACGTTCCCCAAGCCCAAGCACGTAGCATCGGTGGAACGAAAAATGCGATTGCAAAGTTATTAACCTATACAAATACAGTCAACTATAGTAATACACAGGTCTGCATATCTATCTACTTACCCAGTTACTTGAAGCGCCGATAGATGCCCCTTTCGCGCGAATAGAAAGCGGGAAAATCTCCGATACAAGTGTCCAAGACACAGGACCCCATGTAGCACCGAACCCCCCCACATATATCCAGATTAAGGCAACCGCCGACCATCCAGCAGCTGAATGTGCGGCCCAGTCATGGCGAAACTTTGCAACAATGACTCCTGCAACAACCATTGATATGAACATTATCACCGATCCCGCATAGAGCAAAGGTTTCCTCCCGACTTTATCGATGATTAACATAGTCGGTAAAGTAGATACAAAAAAAACGACACCTGTTACGCCGGTTGCAAGCAAGGCCGTCGTGCCACCCGTCAACCCGAGACTTTGAAAAACGTTTGATGCGTAGTAAATTATGGCGTCAATACCGCTCCACTGCTGGAAAAACATGACAAGCCATGCAGTGGCCACTCGCTTAAAATTATCCCATGTTCTAAGAATGTTATAATACTGTGCGATTTCCCTCACCAAAACGCTTGTCTTTTCTTTGTCTCCAAGCTTAGGGAACGATCTTGTAAACGCACGTCGCTCGAAAATGCACTCAGCTTTGATCTCTTTGTACTCAAGTTGAATTAGCTCATCATCTACCGGTAGCTTTCTCAGCCAGGACAGGGTTTGGATTGCTTGCTGATCACGTCCCTGCTTGACTAGCCAACGCGGAGAAAATGGTAACCACCAAATACCAACGGCCAGACAAATAGCGGGAATACCTTGGATGATGGAGGGCAGACGCCACGCGAGGTCGGATTGCCCTTCCCCTGTTCCACCGATATAATTGCTGCCATAGCCAACCCAGAATGACAGCATTATGCCAAGAATAGTAGCAAATTGGTAAAACGAAACAAGCGTTCCTCGAAGCTGTGGGGCAGAAAGCTCGGCATTATAGAGTGGTCTTAACCGAATCGGTATTAGTAATTGTAGCTAAGTGACAACGGGCTACCCAAAACACACATACCCGACACCACTAAAAGTTCCTACCCCAATGCCCGTGAAGAACCGACCGGCGTACAGCAGCTTGGGATTATGAAAAGTGGCCCCGATATACAAATAACTCCCAAGAATGACCCAGCAACAAGCGAAGAACATTGTATATTTGCGGGAAAATATTTCTCCCAAAACTCCAGCAGAGAGCGAGCCAAGAATACCACCGAGCTGTAGGACAGATGTCAGCCAGCCTGTGGCACTAGACGACTCGACGACGGACGGAAAGTTGTCACTGAATCGGTGCATTACCAGAGACTGCCCAAGTACACCTTGCTGGTAACCATATTCGAAGCCTCCAAATGAAGCAAAGAAGGCAATGACAATCAGCTTTGGGTTGTCTAGCAAGTGTCTCAAGCGCTTGGTATTTTCAGTCTTCTCTTGCGCCATTGCTATGACTAAGTCGATATCCAAACACTGAGGAGTCGTTCCATAGCAACTGATGTGGAAAATGACGGCGAATATATACTTCGCCCAAGGCAAAGAAAATTCACGACAAAATAGTACGATGATGACGATATCGGAATTCTACGTGGAAAGTCAGATGGGCTGACACTACTATGGGACCGCAACAGATTCAAACAAATTGCCATTCACTCCGCAACCCCACGTCAATTATTGTGCGGGGAATCGGAGGATGATGAAACTTTAATTCGCAATTTGTTCCTTGCGTTAGGACCTACCTGTACCAGCCTTGTCAACGCTCTCTCGGTTATCAAGCCGACATTGCCTAGCTAATGATTAACGGCAAGCATTTCCATTTTCAGCTAATTTCCGTGTATCGGTACTGGATGAGGAGAATCGAGCGCGAAAATTTCTCGAAACAAGTGCCCCACGAGGTCGCCCCCGCTGCATCTCAATGTTTAGCCGTAGTTGTGTTTTTTAGAATGACTGGAAATCGGCTATTCCGCCTTGGGACTAGTCGACTAGCTTAGTAGCAAGTGATCCAGTATTAACTAGACCTCTAGTCACCAGTTTAACTTCTCCACTTTGGGAACCCTTTCTTTCTGTGACGATTAGATTATGCGCTGTAGTATGCTGTCCGCAATGGAGCTAATCTCCTCTTAAAAGTGTAAGTAGTAACCCGTATCTGACTGCCCAATTCAGCTGTCTATAGCCGCTAAGCGTACCACTCCACATGTTCGGGAACGGCTAACATTCCCCATTGTCATCAAATATTCCCATCGTGGGAATGGGGAATTGCTCTGTTACCGGTCTCTAATATGTACTCCACAAATGCCAAGCGGAAAATAAGTGGGCCATCAACATCTATATAAGCATCGGATTCTGAGATGGATTTGATCTGTAGAATAGTATCTCTGCCGCGGCAATGTTTCTGACATCTTTTCCGATACTAATAATTGCAAGGTGCGCGGTTTTGTCAATTTCCTGACTGTATAAATGGCCCTCTGGCAAACAACCAGGAGTTCGAAAGATAGTCGATTTTTTGCTTGCCATTGGCAGAGTTAGCCGCCCCGGAGTAAATTAAGGATGGTGAGAAATTGATAGCAATTTTATCAATAGACATGCCGAAAGTCAAATACTCTCGAAGACCATCAACGAGCAACAAAGGAGGATCATGAAATTATTACGAAATGTCCAATCTTGTACGGGAAACTGTAAGGAGCATGCATCGCTGATTAAGATGTATAGAATTTGACGAAACAGGGTTTCAGATGGGTTTTATCGGACCGTTGTCACGCCTACTGATAGACACGGAAGACTATTTCCTGGACAGCCGAGGAATGATGAATGTTCAACTTATCGAATGGATGGATGCTTCTGGTGGAATCTTCCACGTATTGTCACTCATCCAACTCCTCGTAGCTTCGCCTCGCCGTTTCAGGTTGATAAAACCAGATATAGATTAAACAAAAGACAGAGACGCCTCTGAAGATAAAAGGGTTTTAGCACCCAAATTTGCTTTGTCTGGATTGAAGATGTATGGAAGAACAAATGCTCACATGATGAAAAGAATTTGGCCTGGAGACGGGCCGTTGCAGTCTCGACGAGAAGAGCATACGCAGTGGCACCGATGGAGATATTGTACCACCACACATAGGTTTGTTCAAGGGCAAGAACGCCCTTTATCGCAGCGACATCGGCACGGGTAGCGAGACCCCCAGTAATCATGAGAAGGACTGTAAGTACGAGTAACCAGGACGTAAGGTCCCAGGGCCCCACCCGATCGATTAGGAACCGCGAAATCATGTTGCCGAACATGCTCAAGGTCTACTGCGCCAGCTGCAAGCGAAATGATTCTCCGGTGGAGTAGCCAGCCAGTTAGCGCATAGTATGTGAAAGAACTACCGATAAAGGTAACGCCACTTAAAGCCTGGATGGACAAAGGAGCAATGGGGGTAATAGTCCTGCGCAGATTACTAATTCTAAAGCATTCGAAATAAGTTACACCATCTGGAATCTCGTCTTCGGTCAAGCCAAGAGATCTTAAAGCCTTTTCCGCGGCAACGTCGTTCTCTTTTGTGAGGAGCAACCAATGAGATTCCGGTATGAAAAACCAGATGTTGGTTGCGACGGCAACAAAACCCTACTGCGAGCAGAATATCGCTCGATATGCCCAACGACTGTTAGTGCTAGAAGTCTAGTTCATGATTAGCGAGCCGATAAAAGGGCCAAAAGTGAAAGCTAATGCTCAGACCGCTGTCATAACACCGCTGAGCGCGAGCGGAGCAATCTTAACGTTAACCATGACGTCAGTGATTATTGAGAATCGGTGCTGACCTCCCCAACGTAAGTAACTGCGACTGAGGTATCCATTAATAAATCCCAAAAAAAAAAAAGCTCAATTGATGCTGGCGTAACCTCGAGTGTGGTACCAATATAACTAATTATGAAGCCGATTATCAGCGTGTATTTGCCGCCAATCTTATCTGCAAGAGGCGCAGCGCCAAGAGTTCCAATTGCAATACTAGTTCAAGTAAGATCCAACTGGAGGACGAAGATAACTTGCCAATTCACGCTGCCATAAGTCCTCCATTAATTGCAGTCTGCCACTTGCCCTCAAGGATATAGCTCCTATCAAGTGCCTAACCAAAATCTTTACGGAACTGAGGAATCCCGATTACGCAACTCGCCAAGATATAAGGCACCAATGTGAAAGCCTACGCCATATCGGATCAAGATGATACGGAAATGTGGATTCGTCTTACATATCCTGCCGTCTTCTACATCAGTAGCATTCACGCTTGGAATCACTACGGCGTTGCCACGTGGACTGGCATCTCAAGTGACTGGATTTGACAATGGAGTAGGGGTAGGGACACGAATGACGAATATATTCGCATTCGTACGAATATTCGCAATGCGAATGCGAATAACTGGAAATATGCTTGCGCATGCGAATACACATATTAATAAATTAAAAATCTTCGTCGTTGGCGTACGTATCCCTTAACAAAACAAGCTTCCTAATGGTGCCCGCACTTAGGGAGTGTCTACGTAGTCCCAGCAAATACTGTAAAGATTTATGTTGAACGTTTGGTTCAAAGATTACTAAAGCAGCTGGACAATCACTTCACTAGACGGCGAAGTAAATACAGTTTGCCAATAGGATAGTTGGGTAAGTGCTCTTCAGGGTTTGGGTTGATGAGCCCCTGTGAATATGCGAATGCGAATAGAGAAAACTGTATTCGTGCCCCTACAAGGGAGGGCCAGAATTCGCAAGTGGACAAAGGAATGGATTAAAAACGTACAAATTGGACCTCTTGAAAGCTTTTGCGCCGATTAGATATTTATTCCCGAAAGAGACACTCCAACTTTCCTCTACCTTATTGCAAATGGTTTAGGATCGCCAGGATACCCTAATTGGGGTTCGTGGGGAGGTCGGTATGACGCCCTCGACCTGTCCCATGCGGGTAAGCAATACGCAGACTGTGTCGACCGAGTAGTAGGGAAAGATGACAAGAAATACATCAGTAAACAGACGACTATCTGGAGATGGAGAGATGCATTCCAGAACGATTTTGCCGCCAGGATGCAGTGGACTTTGACGAATGATTTTTCCCGCATAAATCACCCACCTGTCGCTATTGTGAATGCTCCACGGGACCAGATGCTTTATATATCGAGGCAGAGGCGGGAGCCTACCCGATGCTTCAGCATCGTACGACCCAGACGATGGTGATCAATTATCGTTTAATTGGTTCCACTACGAAGATATGACGGCAACACAATGGATAGTCGAAAATGAGGTCTCAGCTGTCACTATTGAACCGATCGATGCAGCAAAATGTGGTAGTATTGTCAGAATCACACTACCTCCGTCAGAAAAATGTGCGGTTGATAGGTCAACGCGCCATCCTATAGGATAAGGACAAGTGATGCATATTATCCTCGCGGTTAAGGACAATGGCAATGAAACGGGGTTTCCGCTGATAACCTATAAGCGGGTCGTCGTCCAGATTACAAACAAGGAGTCAAGGACTTGAGAGGAGGTGTGGCAGGCACGGGACGCGTAAGGTCAGCGTAAATTAGTCGGAGTAATTTGTTTAGTGGAAGCAACTCGAAGATATCTAAGTTGAGCGAAAACGATTTGAAATTTTACATTTTTGCCATGCCTGGTTCTGACAGATTGCTTTAAAATGCATATGTGCATCAATATTATGGCTTTTGAAAGTGTCGGAACCGTGGCAGTTCCTCCACGTTGTTAAGTAAGGGGGCATCCACCAGCTACCCGTAGATGATGAGGCTCAATAAGTCGCTCCGACGATGTCAGCGATGTTCAAGAAATGTCCGGCCATATATTTCGTAGAGTGTTTAAAGCAGTTTGATCGGTGAGTTAATTGCGAACGGTCTCTGCGGGTTAGGGTCTCATCTACCGGGTCTGAGTTTTTACGTGATCTGCTGCATTCACTACCGCAATCAGACTATTAGGTGTAACCGCCCCAGGAAGTGACGAAGTTATCCACAGTGACTAATAGGGGCGACGTGATATTAGCCAGCTGCCTCAGCCTACTGTATCATGACTCGAAACCAAAAATACCACAACATAGCACATACGCGGCGGCAGGAAAGTGTTCTCATGTATAGTAGCCTAGACTGATCTACTAGACTTTCGACTATGACTCCTCAGTTCTAATTGCAAGATCCATCAAAGGTTGCTAGGGTCCAGAAAACACTCGATCAAGGAACAGCTCCAGCCGGTACGTTTCATTGTGCTAAAGCGAATGTACGCGACCTGTGTGGCCATTTTCTCACATATTATACTTGTACAGCCGCAATGTACATTGTTACACGTCTCATACTGTCAGAAATCAATCCAGGTACTATTGATCTGCATTCATCAAATCCAGCCGCCTTGTCTACGGAACATTCAAGGTATTTATAAACCACCTCTCTTCTACTAAACCGCCTTAATTTTCTCCCAGACATTTCAATGACAGAAGTAATTTCGCGAGTAGGAACGCCCTCATCGGTAGGAGCGTGCAAATAGGAGCTCAGGGTTTACAACGCTCGTTGAAATTGATATATCAAGAGCTTCTACTTGTGGTAGGCAGCAATTCCATCCTTCCATGGACTTTCGTGGATGACGGTGGATTGCTGACACCGATGGAAGGGCACATCTGCGAATAACCCGTCGATCCAGATGGTAGCTATTGTGCTCGGGGACTTGCTCATTTTTGATGGGTTGAGGCGAAAGGCTTCATATTGGAAATGTACTTTCAATTTCAGAAAATCCTACTACGTAATCGCTTGGAACCAGATCTGCAGAAGACGAACTGCATAAGAAGGGGCTTCTCAGGATACTTGTAATATGATGTGTCACAAACCATAGCTGTTATAGGGGTTACAGAGTCTATGTGGAGATATTTGGAGCAAGTTAGCCCGCTGCGAATCCGCACGCGGATACTGTGACCTCCACCAAGAATAGATTCATTATGAGATTGCAAATCAAAAGATCCAGCTCTGTTTCTGTGTTCTAAACACTGAAGCTAAAATTCCTATCTAGAGCCCCTTCTGCTGCTCTTCAGCTCATACACAACTAACTAAAGCAATAGAATTCTCCCAGTACTTTTCTAGCGCAAAGAATTGGTGACACACAAGACTACGTGATTTTGGAACTTTACTTACTATGCATTGAATAGCTGTGCTATTTTCTGACGAGAGAGATCTCCAGACAATAAAGAACAACTCCAGGTACAGTTTAATATCGCCAGTGCTCAAAAGATGCCAGTCTCCGCACGTAGGGTCAGGGTTTAAGTCGGGTAGCTCGGCATTGTTGGGGCTAGTGGCTTAGGGAACGAGCCGTAGACTTCGATTCCTACGCTGCGGCAATGTCAGTTTTTTTCCATGGTAAATCGAGCAAGATGGTAAATCAAGCAACAGGTTTGGCGGGTTGACAATCGACGACGTGCGACAGAATTGTAATGACAGACAGGCCGAAGCTCAAGTAATCATTTTACCAACCACTTGATTATGCTCTATTGCTACATGGTCCTAGATTCACGCCACGATGACCTTTGCCAACATCATTCAAACCATACCAAAACTCGTCGCCATAGTGGATCTGCTCCAGAAAGCCCGCCCGTGGGAACCTGACTGGATTATCCGCAAATAAGATAGCATTATTCATGCCCCCGAGAACGCTTTCCATCATCGTCCATCGTCACCTCTGCAGAATAATTACAGTCCGTGGCGGGAGTCCCTTCATTCGGGAGCGCGTGTCGACCCCGCCCTTCCAGCTGCGGCCTGGGCGACCTTCTGGCACTGCCTTGCCCAGTATTCTCTCGAGCCGGATGCAGCCAACACTTTCCATCTCCTACAGCTCGGGTATTTAGACCGGGCTGCCTACCATGTAAGTGCTGTTTTCTTTCCTGATCGGCCGTGACTGTAGGACGTGGCTGTGCTTCATATCTATTGTGCACAGTCCTGGGGCTCCCCAAATCATCTCCCTTCGACTTCCCTGGTCCTGTTTGCCATGGTTGCAGATTGCCTCACCCTGCCATGCCTCGGCGTCTATCCGCCTACCTTCTCGCGGCCTGTCGGCCCCTCGACCCCCCTACGACAGCCAATTTGGCGGTTCATATCGTTTGGACCGCTTACTTTCGGCGCTGTCGGTCGTGTCATCCTCCTCGCGTCCACCCTCCGTTTCTGGATGCAGCTTGTTGGCCGCATGCTGCACACGCACCATTTCACTTGAATCAAAATTCTCAGTTAGTGTAACTGGACTGAACTGGACTAGAATCTTCGTTGCTTGGACTGGCAGCGAGGACAAATCCCTCCTTTTATCCTCTGCCAGCCCAGACAAAGCAACAGACAAACTAGACAGCCAAGGAGCTGGTACAAAACCCAAAGGACACGCAAACAAAACCAAAAACACGCAAGCGGGCACCTAAAGCGCGCGCGAGGCATTCACGCGCAGCCTCCTCCGCACGAGTCGCACGTCCGAGGTCCTGACAGTTAGATAGTTCGGATTATTATGGTCTTCAGCGAGGTGAAAGGGAAAGGATTGGGATGTTCATTTGTTAGTGGCCCAAGCTACCATCATATTAGAACTTTCATCACGCGCCTAGCATAAGTTTCCCTAATTGCTTTGTGCAATAACGGGCCCTGAGCACCTAGAAGCTATATAAAGCCAGCAGTAGTTAGACCCTCTGGCTAAACCCCTATTGGGCCATGTAAATTTATGCCCTGCCTTGTGTATATACATACAGCACTACGTTCCGTGCGTAAAATTTGAACGTCAGTTCCAGCCGCCGTCCGAGTCAAGATCGCAGTCGACAAATACCACCATTATTTATCTACCGCATTCCCCACAATTCTTTAAGATCATCGCCTCGCCATTTCATGGCCCAGCCGGTACTCTTTTCAATCTCGTCTAGAAGTCTTAAGATCGCGATATGTTCAGTGTGATGACTCATTAATCTTCCCGCGATCCAAAGAGGCTGTAATGCGTTGTTCCAACATCCACTAGAGAACATTAGTTCGCCTCCGATATAGAGTAAAATGTAGGTATTACTGGTGTGTATTGCTAAGAGAAATAGCACAGATCTGTTTTGCATGCCAAAGCATGGATGGATTCGCTTTCGGAATCTTAAATGATCGAGGCTTGTTTTGCATAAGTAAGATGCATGCCATATGGCACATTTGATTTCCGGAAACTAAAATAATTGTTAGCATATACGAGCACGATTCACGAGTACTTCTCAGGAGTCGAACTTGCGGGACCATTTCCGTACAAGACTGTGGGAAAAGGCTCATTAATATGCTGATCAAAAGACAGAAGGGGCTTCATTTCAACTGGTCGCTCTTCAAACCATATTCGTAGCTCATTCCATAGCTTTTCCCATTCGAAGTCGTACGAATCACCTGCGAGTTGGCAATCGCTGGCAATTAAATTTGTGACGCGCGAACACAAGAATACTGCGTAATTGGCGTACATATGGTACGATGTTTGTGTCCTAAACAACTCTTGAGCATCGTCAAAGGACTGTCCTTGAGAAAGCCAGTCCGGAATTTTGATGATCGTGGACTCCTCGCCGATCACTGCGCACGACAGATCCATGCGCGCAAAGCACCAGAAGAGAGATTGACCGAGGCCACCGCAAAAGCCATTTATTCCAGCAGACGCGAATAGAGCTGCACAGCCTTCGAGATGCCTTCGCCAATTATGTGGAGATGAACTCATCATCTCAAGACAGCATAAAATGACGCAAGCCGCAATTGTCTCGATACTATTGGATTGAACAGTTGGTAGCAGATATTGAATCGACAGCTGATATAGTTCTAGTGTCATGTCGGAAGGGTATTGAGGCTTTATTCGCTCCATTTGGCGGGAAGATATAGCAAGTAGCGAGAAGAAAAGCGCCTGGCTCTTTAGAGACAGGCGCGGAAGACGGACAGCAAAATATCGTTTGCTGTCGAACATGTCCAACTGGCGATGTCAGTAAACGAATGAATCAATTAAAGATATACCACTGGAAACTTTCCAGGCATAACAGAAACTCACCCAGGACGCAATCTCATCAATATAATTTCGCAGTAACATAGTTTTGTCAGTATTTGAGAGCGTACACCCATTCAGAGTGCATTCATCCTGTGTTGGCGATCTAGTTATGACCTCTGTAGCTTCCATAAGTGGACTCGAAACGCGCGACGGCTTGGCTGATTTGGCTGACGAAAACATGTAATCTCGTAATGTGTCGTGGAGATCACGATAAGCTGAGCTCTCTAATGAAAATTCAGTTTCTGCAAGTTGATGTTCACCTGCCGCCGGTATAGCTACAGAGTTAGAAGATTGACCAAGCATCGTTGCAACCATGTTAGGAATTTCTAGATTATTAACTGTCGCAATATTCCCATGAGCTGACACAACCTCCGATCCAATGATTTGAGATATTGAGATTGCAGCTCTGCGCGGCACGGCCTTTTCATTGTCGAATAGTGGACCTGTGCCGGCTGGCAGAGACATATTTATCAAAGGAGAGATATCAGCCAGCGCCGCACCGGATTGTGATGGTATGATGGCATCCGCATCGTGCGACCATGTTTGACTCGCAGGAGAACTGGCAGCGCTTGTGGCAGAGATCACAGTTCGAAGATCTGTCGTTTCTACATCGGGAGATTTGGAGGAGCTATTCAAGGAGCTGCTATAACGACGAGCACTAGGCGTTGGTGCCCGGGCCTGTATACGGGTAGTACTTAATGTAACCGGTTCATTTGCTAGTGTAGAGAAAGATGTCTCTGGGCTCATGCCGTTGTTACCAGTCCTCGGAATCGAATTCGCGCGTGACAGCATCGAGCTTTCGACTGGCGTTGTGATACGAGAGTGCGCTGGTGTCTTGTTCGAGAATGATAAGGACTCAACATCTGCCAACCGTTTTGTATCACTGCGAGATGCTTCCCGTCGGTTTTGTGGATGGTGCTTGCTAATATTGCGCACTTCATCAACAATCTACAGTGCGCATTAACTTTGAGCAGTCCAACAAAAAATCATGTGTTCATTTATACCACTATTTCATTGTCGAACAAATTTGGAACGACTGAGTTATGGCCCGCTGGCGACAAATACCTCGAATTTGACTCCGAAAATTGTCCATGCACGGTCCATTTACATGGCAAGGTTTTTAATCGACAGTTCAGACACACAGGTTTTGTCTCGTCGCCTAGCACAATATTGCTTCCGTTAGTATGGCTTGCGACAGTTCTGCAATTGAGCACGACTGTCTCCTTACATTTTCTGTGTCGGCCACGGCATGTCAAACAACCAGTGCGAACTCGCTTCCTGGATCGTTCGTCAGGTGTTGTAGAAGACATTCTAATCTTCTCACTAATCCTCTCACGCATAAATTTCGTTGGCGGTCATGCAGTGGGAAGTACTCTCGAACGGATACTATGCTTGATTAGACGAGGAGCTCAGTTTCCGGTTGTGGTCATGGGGCGACGCAACAATTAGATGGCTCAGGGTACGGGTTCACTTTCACTTTGGGTGTTCCACCGTCAATGTATATGTTGAGAGAGGACTGTTGCATGGTCAGACCAAAAGGCAGCAGTTTAAGATACAGCTAGCTATTGTTGTAAGATTAGTTGTATATCACCATCTTTAACACACATTGTTCTTCTCACACATCTCTGACAACAGTTCATGCATGAAAAGACATGGAATGAGAATAGGTGGGATAGCAATATAATATCTACACGGATTACTGCTGAGAAATTAAAATTTTCATCATACGCAAGGTAGAGCACAATCGAAACGAATGATCATGATCAATACTTACGAATATATGTTAATGCCGAAAAATCAGCTTGCCAAGGTTTTCGGGTAAATTTTATTTGCGGTTCAATTTTTGGTATGACTATGCTAGTGAAATTGAAACTCCCCCATCATCAGTTATAAGAGGATGACGGCAGAAACAATGACGATACTATATGTGCGGCAAAGAGGTTGCAGACAAAAATGATGTGCTATCATTGACGGCTGCATTGGCAGACAGTGATTATGAGTCCGCTGTGGCATCGGAACAATTTGATGTTGAGGACTTTTTGAATGTGTTTGATAGTCGCAACAACGCAACTATAATCAACTTGGTGGGCAAATATTGCAACTTTCATTTCATTCTATCCTTGTAACAGTTTGGCCTAGCTTCTCAACGCGCGACTCGAATTCTTGCACTATCGGTGCTGCCACGCCAGTATGTGATAATCGTTACGGTACTGCAAGTATGTAATGAGGCACTATTTGTGTTGTAGAGATTCATAGTCGTAGAATTGCCAGATCCTACGGTCTCCGCCAAAGAGGCAAGTAACTTACGAAGGCTGGACTTCAAGCTCATGCTCCATCGACAATTTGGATTCTCGCTATTTAGTAAGATTCCTACTATCAATGTCAAGACATGGTATTTGTGCAAGAAGGTCATCAATGGTGGTACTGTCTTATCTCCCATTGTTTATGATTGTTGTCCGAAGGTCAGTGATGTGATTTTTTTAGGAGCATGTGCTGAGGAAACTGACTGTCCGACTTGTCATGAGCGCTGCTATCAGCCATCGGGATCTTCAAGGCAGTCACGCAAGACCGTCACATATATTCCTTTAGGACCGAGAATGCCCGCATTTTCGCACAGACAGAACTGGCGAGGACGATACAGGAGTTATCCCAAGAGCTTACGAGAAATTGTCCTGATGAGCCAGAGTCGGTAAGGGACCGTAAGAATGGAGACCTATTAAAAAGGCTAATGAATCACGGCTTTAAGACGAATACGAAAATTGCACTGAGGTTGTCGGTCGATGGGGTCCAGAAAGATACTTATCAGGTATGGCCCATCACGGGTACTTTCATGAATGTTCCTCTTGAGGTACGATGCAACAAAAAAATCGTCTTCTATTGAAACGCGATGTCATCTCCTTTGTTGGCCACTATTGGAAGAGATCAAACATCTATCCGAGTGTGGTAAGACAGTATGGAATGTGGCCGATGGCTTTTTACACTGACGTGAAAGTTCATTTGTTCTGGTCAGAGGTGATCAGCCAGCTGTGGCCAAACTGAAGTGTATGAAGGGCCCACGCAGACGCAGACGACCTTGGAGTTTCTACATGATAAATGGCCAACTAGAACCAGGACACAACTATTTTCCATTATCTCCAGTAAAGAGGTAGATGCATCTGGACGGCCACTTATGCAACTTACGACTAGATATTAAAGATGTCTGCAAACTAATGAGGTCTGTCTTTAAAAAATTCAGAATCTCCAATCGGTCACCGTTATTGGACATTTTGACATATACTGCCAGGTCTCGATGCAAGTGAGATGTAGCACGTTGGAGGAGAAAGTACTTCTATGCCCAAGTGAGTCGTCCCCTCGCTTTGAGGAGTCCCACAACAAAAGAGTCCTATAGCTTGGCCGTAATTGAATACCTTATCGACATCGGTTATCCGATAGGAATGGGGATGATTTTCATGAACATCCCAATATTACATTTTGGATCGTAACTGGGCCATCTTGGATGCTCATGAGGATTAATTTGATCTTGCAAGCTACGAGGATAGCAAGATATAGAGCTGTGAAACTGCTGTCGACTATGGCAACCATTCACTGACTCCAAAGCTTGGGTTGACGCGGTTTTCCTGTGAATTCACTATCCATCTGAGCAAAAATTATTTAATAGAACTGTAATTTAGATACACATTTTTTCACAGGCCAGCATTTAGTATATTTTACGCTCTTGAATGATCTAAATTTTGGAGAGATCATGATTTCAGCTACTATCCGGTTTCGAGGAAAGTTCCCGGCGCAGCAAATGATACACTCAGTTTTCTTAGGACCCTTTGCAGCAGAATGATAAACCCAGATTTCACCGTGACCCAGGACATACCAGCTACATCAATCAAAAGACATGATGCACCCGGTATCAGAAAAATGACCAGGTGCCTCAATATGAATTAGCCTGTGCTGAATCTCTTTCCATAGGGCGATGCCACGAATTTTGAGCTTATTGTAGGGCTGCTCCGAATACGAATATTCGCAGTAATCGGCATTATTCGTATTCGTTATTCGCAAGTCCCAACCGCTGCGAATAATATTCGCAATTTTATTCGCAAATCCTGAGCAGTGCGAATAATATTCGTAATTTATTCGCCGAATAACAAATATTATTCGCCGAATATTCGCATCGAATCACGTGCTTAGGGGGTTGCCCCCTAAGAAATTTAATTCACAGTTTCAAGAGCCAAGATGGGCCCTTACAGCATTCCAGCTCGAAAATGTGATGTAAGGAGTAAATTGATAGCGAGCTGCGCACTTTTCTTGCTCTGTGACCTAGTGAGAGGTTGCTTTTACCATATATCGAGAGACTGAAGCTGGAACAACTTCAATTGCCCAGATTCACAGCTTCTTCGTCTGTGCAATTATCCTGTCTAACAGTATCTTCCGAACTATTTATTTTTAACTTTCTAATTTTCAGATGGCAGCTGCAGCTCGAGATTTCTTGGCAATCCCTGCCTCTGAAGTTTAAGTAGAGAGGCTCTTTAACGCAGGGAGAGACCTGCTGGGAGTGAGAAGACACTCACTCCAGGGAGAGATGATGCGGATGTTGATGCTGCTGCAGGGTGTATATAGTGTCAGGAGCAGGCCTGAACAGTGCGTATGCGTTTTGTGGTTTGCATCTTTCGTTTTGCGGTTTATGCCTCCGCCTTTCACTTGCTTGTCGTTTTGTGCCTTAATGCCTCTGCTTCTTCTTGTGTTAGAACCGTAATAAACTATGAGCACTTTAAGGTTTCAGGGGTTGCGAATAAATATGCGAATAACGAATATTCGGCTAATAATATTCGCACTTTTATTCGTTGCGCGGACATCCTGCGAATAATATTCGTTATTCGTTATTCGCAACGCAAAATGGCGCGAATAATTATAATATTCGGCGAATAATATTCGCAAATGCGAATATTCGGAGCAGCCCTAGCTTATTGGAGTACAGGAGGAGGCGAACGAGGGATTGAACGTCGTCGTCCTGTTCGTTCTAGATATCAGCGAGGATATAGAAATAGGTGTTGGACTGTGTTCACACCTTTTATCCTGTATTGGTTACTCAATCCAAGATACGCGGATTTCGATAATTCGGTCGTTCCGGACGAGAGTTTAAAGTGGCGCAATCCCGAAACATAATCGTTTAGCCCATGAGCGCCCGATCGAGCCTGACAGCAGATATGGAAGTTGTACGCTGCAGCACGTGAGTGATCGATACTTTTACTATGAGACAAGCAAAATTTGGTACATGTCACGTGATGCATAAGAGTGACCACTTCGCAGTTATGCCATAATGCACGCGAGGTTTAAGTTTGTTTATAGTGAAGGCAACAATAAATCATATTTGATAAAATTGTCATTCACAGATCGCGATTTACAGTCCTTTCTCAGCGACAGTTGCAATACCGGCATAATCGAATGCAATTGCGTCAATTTCGACGACGCAGTTACTGCCCCGTTGCGCAATTCATTAAGAAATGCATTATCATCTCTGAAGTATTTTGAAGGAGCAGGAGCTCATTTGTCACGCACATATGGCGGATATTCCAAACGTACGCAGAAACACAAAATATAGGCAGCGAGCTCCCAAGGGCAATAAGCTGATCACAGGCTGCTTTGGTACACAGCCCTCGTGTAGTACGCTCGCATTTAGACACGATGCTGAGTACCAATAGGATATCGCGGATTGAAACCGGCAGCAGTTAAGGTGTACCGTGTCTCCAGTGGCGAGAACCTTTCGTTTTCGATGCCGATATTCAGGCTAAAGCGGTCGACGCTATCGAGAATTCTGTCGCGGATCAGATGCTCACGACTGCTATCAGTGACTGTCATTGTTACAAAAGAATGAGCCAAGAAGAATACCCAGCAATTATCGACAGTGCATTTGGATATCTCTCGGATAAAAGCCCTTCCGCGCCGTAATTGCATAGTTTCAAGGTCTGCTGGAAGGTCAGTCAAAGCGTAAGATTTCGACAACAATCAGCAGTGTCTCATTTCTTCGTGGTCCATATATGGCAAGAGTGATTCGCAAGTGGGAAAGCAATTCCAGACTATGCTTACTGTTCCACCAGGGGCTCAACTAAGGTCGCGGCCGCAAGATCAATCCGCTTGGCAGATCAGGCCGTTGCAGCCGAATGTCAAACTCTTTTCCAATCAATTCCACCGCCACAGAGATCTGTCCATCGTCTGAAGATCCACATTGAGAATGAGATCTACCCAAAGTACTTGGGCATCCTGGACCGTCTCATAATTTCGGAGAAGACTTGCCATTATGCTTGCTATATGGCTTTCATAAGTAATGCATTGTGCATTTATGTAAGGGTTAGGGCTGATAAAAATTTGGCACTTTCAACCGTAGTGGTCGGTTCTTGCTGTCCCGCACCATATTAAACTCTGCTGGTCTTCCACACGTCCGAACCTGTTTCAGGGTAACGAGAAATGGTCGCCACCCAACGACTTTCGCCCCAAATGCATCATACTCCTCTTGTGTCCGGAATCGCATCACCGGGCTACAAGGCACTGAATGCAGTATCAGACGGTTGTTATCCGCAGACCGAAATGTAATATTTGTAGCCCCTAGTCCAGATTGGTCGGCTTATTTTCGGGGACCGTCTAGTATTTGCTGTCGCATCAACAATGGTGCGTGTGCTGAACGTATACACTATATCTGCTTTTGCAGCACTCGGCGGCTTGCTCTTCGGCTTTGAGATCTCCTCTATGTCCGCGGTCCTTGGCACGGACCAATACAAAAATTTCTATGGCAATCCTCTCGGAGCTCGCCAGGGTGCAATCACGAGCGCAATGGCCGCTGGCTCGCTAGTCGGCGCTTTGTGCTCCTCTTTTCTGGCTGATAGGTATGCAATTGTGGCGTCATTAAGTGTCGGGGTAATGACACATTCAGGCTTTCCCGAAAGGTTGCTATACAGTTCGGCGCAATCTTGTGGTGCATCGGCTCAGCGTGAGTTTTCAGTACTCGGAAGCTAATCTCAAACTAATATCCACAGTCTGCAATCTGTGTCTACCGGTGTCAGGATGCTCATCCTTGGCCGCATTGTCGCCGGCCTCTGCATCGGTCTGACGACTACCATCGTACCCATCTATCAATCCGAAATAGCACCGAGGAAGATCCGCGGTCGAGTTGTCTCGCTCCAGTACGTCGCAATGACGTGGGGTAACCTGATCCAGTATTTCATACAGTACGGATGTTCCTTCCTTGACTCACAAGCTGCGTTCAGGTTGCCGTGGGCCATCCAGTCCATACCGGCTATTTTATTGTTTATCGGTCTCTTTTGGTTTCCTTTTTCGCCGCGATGGCTCGCAAGTCAAAATCGCTGGGATGAGACTCTGCAAGTGCTAGCGTTCCTACGCACACCCAGCTGTGACATCAACGATCCGCTGGTAATTGCCGAATACAGAGAGATTGAAGACCAGATTCGAACCGAGCGCCAAGATGGATTGCACAGCTTCCATGAACTGTTTGGAAAGAAAATGATCAAACGGTTATATATTGCCATGGCTATCCAGGCGTGGTCGCAGTTGGGTGGAATCAATTTTCTTCTGTACTTCATCGTCTACATTTTGGGTTCTGCTGGTATTGCAAATACTCTCCTGGCTTCGTCAATTCTGTACATTGTTGGATTGACAGCGACCGTTCCGGTGATGCTTTGGACGGATCGGTGGGGGCGGCGATCCTCCCTGCTTTTCGGCGCAGTAAGCATTGCATTCTGGTTGTATCTTAGCGGCGGCCTCTTTGCGCGCTTTGGAGAGCCAAATCCAGTCCCGAACCAAGCCTTCACGTGGGTAATCAATAACCACCCTGCCGCGGGCCGCTCCATTCAGGTCTGCTTGTATTTAGCTACAGCATCATACGCAATGTCCTGGGCGCCAGTCTCGTGGATATACCCTCCCGAAATTGTGCCGCTGCGCATTAGAGCCAAAGCTGTGGCGCTTGCGACCGCAACAAATTGGGCCATTAACTTTGGGCTCGGGTTTGCCATACCAGTACTATTTCGTGAAATTAATTGGCGCATATTTTTTATTTTTGGGTCACTCGACATGGCTGCTTTCATTTTTGTCTTCCTACAAGTGCCCGAAACTAAACAGCGGACGTTAGAGGAAATGGATGAGGTATTTGAGCACGGAGAGCCGCCGTGGCGCACAGGCACGCACAAGAGCAGGCTCGATGATCTGGCAAAAGAAATTGAGCGGGGTAGACTGGAAACCTAGCGGGCTGTCCGTGTCGAGATTTGCCACCAAGTCGAGAAAAGTTACTAAGTTAAATGTAAAAATCTTGGTGCAAGGCTTGATTGTGGTCCTTGGAGTTTCGGATTGGCAATTGGGTTTATGCCATAGTTCAACACAAATGCTTCTAAAGTATATACGTGTTTCCATCAAAAGTGCTCGCGTAACATAGCATGCCCTTCCGCGAGAAGAAAAGCATGACCTGGATTCGTAAATACCCGAAGACTGTTGCATAGTCAGGACTATATTATTTAAAGTAGGTTATTTAGTCCTCTAGACCAGACCATTTGAATTAATCTTTATGATGTGCGTAGATAGATAAAGGCAATACCTGAGAGGGCCTAGATGACTTACTGATTAATGTGCGTCTTGAATTGGAACGACAAAAACACTATGTAACGCGCTCTGTCTCACTCTGAATTTCTTCGAGCGTGAGTTTGATGGCTGCTAGTCTACGGGATCCTCACCGTTCCGATAACCAAAGTTTTGAGCTTTCTCATCGTCGCTTCTTGATACGAGCCACCAAGGAGAACTGATATCTTTGTTAATTAAGTATAAAGTTCCTACTCAGGCATGAAAACGACAAATGGCTGCGATAGTAGCAAAGCCATACTGAGCACAAAATACTGCGCGGCAAGCCGATCTAGTTGTTACTGTACGCTGCCGGGCCGAGACGGCCGGCGCGTTAGTCATGCGACCACAAGTGCTGTGCATTAGCGCCTGATTCTTTGACAGTGCCCCGCTTCGAGCTAAATTGTTACAGTGATGCAAATGTACATAACGTGGGTGATAAGCGAGCCGCGCCCTTATCTACTCAACGTGTATATATCAGATTTGACACGACATATGTCCACAACAAAAGACGGAATCCGCTTCTAAAGAACGTAGACTTTTATTAGCCCTCGAATCTACCCAAAAACAGGCTCAGATAAGCATAGGACAGGCTGCAACGATTTAAAATGTACCCGAATCCACCTTGCGCGATGGAATGAATGGGCGACTGTCACACGCGACGTTATTCCCAATTCTCGGAAATTTACGGACCTGGAAGAAAGGATTCTGGAGCACTCTTGGACTTAGATTCGCGCGGGTTTTCGCCCAGGCTCGCTGATGTGGAAAATATGGCTAATCTGCTGCTCGCACAGCGCGAGATAACTTCGACGAGACGGGTTTATGATTGGCATTATCTCGCCGTCCATGATAGTTGCACAGAACGAGTTGGGCGAACGAAGACGGTCCAGCCAGGTAATCGCGAATGGGCCACAGTGATCCAGGGAGTTAATGCGAGAAGGGTGGTCTATCCGCCGTTCATCGTAGTTCAAGGGGCCAACCACCTCGCAAACTGGTACTCAGAGAGCAATCTTCCGCCAGATTGGGTCATCAGCCCTACAGATAATGGCTGGACAAACAAGGAGACGGGCCTTGAATGGCTTCGACATTTTGATAGACATACCAACCATCGCAGAAAAGGCCGATATCGATTGTTAGTGATTGACTTCCATGCTGGTCACCGTTCGGCGGAGTTCGACTAGTTCTGCAAGGAAACGGATATTATCACAATCTACAAGCCTCCTCACTCATCCCACCTTCTTCAACCGCTAGACGTTGGATGCCTCAGTCCACTGAAACGGGCGTACGGTCGCGAAATCGAGGAGCTGATCAAGTGTCTCGTTAACACGTGAGAAAGGTCGAATTTCTCGTCGCATTTTTCGCCTGTATGAACGAAAAGAATATCAAGGCGGGATTCAGAGGGTCAGGTTTAGTACCTATGGACCCTGAAGTTGTCCTATCCAAATTGGATATCAGGATACCGACTGCAATGTTGAAATGACAACTACGACTTAAGAATAGCTAGCTGAAGTGTGTGTTGAATAAAGTTCATGCTAAGATATATGAAGTAATACTAAAAAAGAGAAGGACACGTCAAGAGAGTTAATGATGACAAGGTAATAGTCATCGTAAGAGTGCGAAGTGCGGAAGTGGTCTTATGAGCTCAGCCGCCAAAGTTTAATACGGCTTATTCACACGTCACTCAGGTACAATCAAAGGCATTATCGATATTAAGGTAATAGCCCGTACCCAACGAGAAACTTGACGTAATTAGTTGTAAGAGTATTCACAAAATTGCTTTTTGGAGTCAATGCAAAGGGAATTTATTGAGCTGATATAGCGTGTCAAAATCACATCACAAGTCTCAAACTATCGGTTACGTGCGGATTGCGTTGGTGGGCCTTGACTGCGTGTTATTTGCCTGGACATTGGCCGCCGGTCGTCTCACCTATCAAGCTCGATTGATAGATTCCTCTCCATAAGTTACCAATGTGCCAGTGGTGTTGCTACGATGCTAAAAGTGCCACAGTTAGACCAAGTATGAAAGACTGCCCAATTACGACGCCGGATCTGGCGGAGACATGCGTTGGAGGTGCTTGACTTGTCTCGACTCTGTCGCAAGAGTAGACGTCTATGAGAACTGATACAAAGGGACTGGTCAAAACTGATGACAAGTCTTAAGCATAGGGTCGTCGGCGGACGGCGGATAAGGCGAATTCTATTCACTAAAATGTTAACTTGGAGATTCATATCTGAGTAGAGTCCAACAAACTTTCACGCCGAATCCGCCGTGTGCTAGGCTGAATTTGTTCTGTCACCCTAAATTCATACAATTGGTCATCAAATACCCTTCGCTTGACTGCAGCAGCATTAATGTGAAAAATATAAAGGACTTTTTCAAAATGCAGTGAAAGGTAATTTCGATTAGAACTTGTATGGAAGGCGTTGTTGGATGTCCGTAATGGATTATCTTCTTTATCCTATCACGTTTCGAAGAGGATTACAAAGTCTTTATACACATAACTTCTTGAATACCAGCATTATGCCTCGTTCATGATCCGATACCAAGCTCTAGGAATTCATCATCTGTCAAGCTGTATTTTCTGTAGCTAGTCTTTAATATGAAAAGATTAGCAAGGGCATTTAAATATTATAGCACGTAGAAGATATATTCCTTAGGCTATCCTTCTTTAACCGGTGATCATGGGTCAAATGGCAGTACAGTATCCTTTATGTGCTTTAACGTAATGAATACAACATTTGCATCGCTTATGCTTCTGTCCTTTGACTCCCCGCGGCATTGTACCGTAAACGCCACTGCCGATCATAGTTTTGCTATTAGCTTACACGTTTGTTACAGCTATCTTTGTATCAAGAAATAGTTATCATTTCAACATCAAAATATTTAACGGAATGATTAGGGTAACAGCACCTAAGCGCCCAAAATCAGTTACTTAATCAATGCCATTGAAATGCAATGCCGTCCACTGTACATGAAAACGGCTTGTCATTCTAGGAACTCCAAAGCCTCACTATATACAATCTCTCTTATCTAAGCAAAAATTCTGAGCGGGCTGGTGACAAGATACTCGCCGGGATCATTGAATCTCAGACCGCAGTTCAGATTAGAGATGCTCTTAATCTCGTCCTCTGTCAGACAGAAGCTGGAAACATCCAAGTTCTGAAGTAGACGATCCTTGCTGTTCGACTTCGGAATGACAGCAATGCCACGCTGAGTTGCCCACCGGAGGAGAATTTGGGCAGAAGTTTTTCCGTGCTTAGCTGCAATAGCTACGACGCACTCATTCTCGAAAAGAGGGCCGACCGCCTTGGCCTTGTCCGAGAAATCTGGAGGCAACTCGAGGAAGCTCTGAGGTCCAAACGAGGAGTACGCTGTGACAGCAATATTGTTTTCCTGTGCGAGCTTGATCAGTTCAGACTGGACGAGATATGGATGGTGTTCGATCTGAAGAGCAGAAATTGGGTGGCGAGCATAGCTCTGAATATCATAGATTAATTGCGCAGAGAAATTGCTCACACCGATGGATCGCGCGATGCCTACGTCGACCGTGGCCTCCATTGCCTGCCATGTCTCAGCAATGGGGACCTTATCGAGCGCGACACCAGAACGCGCGCTGTCAACCCACCATGCGGGAAACTCGAATTCGGAAGGATCAATAAACTCCAAAGCGATGGGAAAATGGATCAAGTACAGATCAATGTAGCCTAAGCCCCAAGTGTCATTTTGGTGCTTGGCCATCTTAAGGACATGTTCCTTCTTGTGATAGTTGTTCCACAACTTGGTAGTGATAAAGATCTCCTCACGGGTCACAAGACCGTCCGCGATTGCTTTTCTGACACCTTCACCAGCCTCCTTCTCATTCTGATAGTCGTATGCTCCATCAAAGAGCCGGTAGCCGAGCTTGATTGCCTACATACAGAACAAATCAGTTTTTGAACCTTGCATTGACAGGCCCTGCAAACTCACGTTGTAGACAGTTTCAGCAGTAGTTTCGCGTGGCACCTTCCAAAGCCCAAAACCGACCTGCGGCATGTTCTAAATACAACCGATTAGATAACTTGTTCCATTTCCTTTTCCGTACATAACATAAATTAAGGAGATACTTACATATCCGGACGCCAACGTTAAGAAAGGGACAGAAACCATTGCGTAAGTATGTTACGATATGTGTGAATGAGGATGAGAGTGAAAAATGAGGAGAGCACGGCGAACCCCAGTTAAACAATCATGACTTTTAAGTCAAATAGAGGCATCTACGAAACAGCGCTGGGAGGCTCGCATTTCCGGGTAGGGATTCCAAGTAAGAAGCAGGGTTCCGCAAAAACATATTCCCTAACCCCGTCCGTAGACTATTTGCACTTCGGTAATAGCGCACGTCGAATGACAGCAAGGTTTGGAAAGCCGAATTAGGAATGTATAGCCTGTTAATGAGATGCCCGATCGGTTTAACAAAGTATTCTGGCCGCCCTAGCAAGCGCTTTATCGGAGTCAATTATTGAGTCTGATGTCGACCTAAAGCTAAATGATAAGTACACCTATTTCTAGGCCATGCGAGTTATATTCTTTCATCGCGCAAGGCCACCTTGGTATCACATCGAAGAATTCAAGCAAAATGGCACCTCTTTCGTTTGATGCGACTATGTCCAGCTTGAAGGACAGCTTCAAGTCGAGTGGGGACATTCCTCGCACTCTCCCAAATCCTGCACTTAAAGTCACTGCAGATCACAACATTCGGCTCGAGGAGTCGCCAGTATTGACGCCAGAAAAGGGGGAGGTTTTAATTCACGTTAAAGCTACTGGTATCTGCGGGTGAGCTTATATGTTAAGACAACTACAGAGATGTGCTAAAAGTCCCAGGTCTGACGTTCACTTCTGGAAGACTGGCCAGATAGGGGAGCTCAAGGTTCTTGGTGACTGCATTCTTGGCCACGAAAGTGCTGGCGTTGTCATTGCTGTTGGCAATGGTGTTACTAATGTTGCTGTCGGCGATCGCGTTGCGATAGAACCGGGTGTTCCATGCGGAAAATGCCACTACTGCAAGTCAGGCGACTACAACTTGTGTCACGATGTCGCCTTCGCTGGCGTCTACCCTTACGACGGTTTTCTCCAGCGATTCATGGTTCACAATGCTGAATACGTATTCAAGCTCCCAGACAACATGACCTTCTCGCAGGGCGCACTTGTCGAGCCTCTCTCTGTCGTCATGCACGCAGTTGAACGTGCGCCATTGCAATTCGGGAGAGGTGTCTTGATTTTCGGTGCTGGACCGATCGGACTTATCAGTCTGGAAGTTGCTCGGGCCTCCGGTGCTACACCAATCGTCATTGCAGATGTTGCTCCTCAGCGGCTAGAGTTTGCAAAGGAATTCGTTGCCCGTTGTAAGACCTACCTTGTCGATATTAGAAAGACACCGGAAGAGAACGCGAAGCAGATCAGGAAACTCTTCGGTGAAAGTGAGTACGATGCGCCTGCAAAAATCCTGGAATGCACGGGTGTCGAGAGTAGTGTAATCACAGCGTGCTTCGCCGTTCAACGGGCTGGACAAGTTATGGTCGTCGGTGTCGGCCGCCCAGTCATGAACAATCTCCCGTTCATGCACATTTCCCTGGCCGAGATTGATCTCACATTTATCAATCGGTATCACGATACATGGCCGGCAGGCATCCGGGCGCTAAGCGAGGGTGTGATTAATTTGGATAGCCTTGTCACACATGTTTTCCCTCTGGAACAGGCTGTGGAGGCATTGACATTCTCAAGTGATGTAAGAAATGGGAGTATAAAGGTGCACATCGTGGATGACGAGGTTGTGCAGGAAGAGATGTAAATGTATGATTCGGCGGTGCATTTAACATGAACCTGGATAAGAGAACTCCAATAGATGGCAAGGCTGTGGCTTTTTATCCGCCATCCGCCTTTAAGAATTTGCAAAATTCATTAAGTTAACAGTTATTATATGTCTAAAGGTTGCTAGGAATGGCCAAAACGCAAGTTTGGCTAAACGTTGAGATTTCTTACTTCTATGGATAAGGGCCCCTAGAACGTATCACTTTCTATCACTTTTGTAACTACTTGTAATTAAATGCAGCCCAAAAGTAGAGGCCGCACCAAGTGGAAACAACAATTGATTGTGTCATGTCGGTTATGAATCAGTCATACCAAATTTACGATGGAATTTTTGGCAAGTACAGATTGCAAGCCGGCCGTCAATACTGACGAAAGAAAGTTTCCGAGAGAGATTTGTTGCAAGACACACTAGAAGTTGGACGAGAATGACTATGCGATATCTCAAATCGTGTACACTATGGTTAGGGTCAGGGTTAGGGTGTCATTACAACCCACAATTTGACAGGACAATTGAAGACGGTTGTAAAAATATCGGTCTGACGATTACTTACTATGAAGGTTGGCTGATAGGAAGAATTTCTTATAAACCACTTGCTTCATAAGGTTTTCAAACTTACTGTGCTATTAAATGCTTCGCCAATTTTGCTAGTGTACTCTAAACTCGGCCTTATTCATGGTGAACGAGTGGCCAGCGCGTGAAGTACACCGTTTTTGTAAGGGTAGGCAATGGTGGCAAAGAATTTGGGTATTTCTGGTGAAATCCATCGGCGGTAAAAGAAAAATTTAAACTCTTTGTGTGCTACTTCTCCACTTCTGTGAGCACCCAAACAGGAAATCATACACGCACATACTCAGAAACCAACTTTTAATGCGCGACTTGTGGCACCATTAGCCTTTGCCATATCAAAGTGACTGCTGAATGTTCTACTGGTACAGTCAAGATCTCATTGACGCCATGACTGGCGCTTGGCATTGCTTCAGAAGTTGCTTTTTATCCGTATGAAGTTGAGCGCCGCCCATTGAAGTTGTTTGAGAACTCCCAAAAGCATACATGCTCCTTTCACCTATAATAACCTCTGAGGATTGGAGAGACAACAACTACAGGAATTGCAATCATGTCATCTAGCAAGCACGTTACATACAAGGACGACCTTGTCTTGACATATCTGCGTGGTCTTGCTGGGTTTAATCCTACTTTGAAGGTAATTGAGTCCGATAGGATTGTCTATCGCAGTGTCAAGGAAGATGCGAGTGTTACGGTGCTATCAGGAGGTGTGTTTTTTATTCCCTCTAAGCTATTGCTAGAAAGCTCCGGTTATACTAAATATCGAGTTAGGCGGCAGTGGGCATGAGCCGGCGCATGCCGGCTTTGTTGGTAAGGGTATGCTGGATGTTGCGGTTGCTGGCAGCATTTTCGCTTCGCCCTCCACGAGACAAATACTGGCAGGTATTAAGGCTAAGTCATCAGAAACCGGTACTCTGATTATTGTGAAAAATTATACGGGCGACATATTGCATTTTGGACTTGCTGCTGAGCGGGCTAAGGCACAGGGCATTCCTGTCGAGGTTGTCATAGTCGGCGATGACGTCGCGGTTGGACGAACCAAAGGCGGATTGGTTGGACGAAGAGGGTTGGCTGGTACAGTTCTCGTCCATAAAGTTGCGGGTGCCGAGGCTGCATTGGGGTATGCCAACACCGTGTATTATTAGGAAGTACCTGACCCAAATCGTGATAGATCCCCACTAAAGAAGGTTGCTGCTTCTGCACAAGCTATTGTCGACAACCTGGTCACTGTCGGCGCTAGTTTGGACCACTGCTCGGTTCCTGGTCGTGAATCTGAACCGGCGTATCTAGATGCCAATGAACTTGAAGTCGGAATGGGTATCCATAATGAGCCTGGCATTGCGCACGTTTCTCCCCTTCCCTCTGCTGATGGTTTGGTGGAGTCCCTTCTTTCTTACCTTCTTTCGGAATCTGACACAGAGCGATCCTACGTCAAGTTCGAGAAATCAGACGATGTTGTGCTATTACTTAACAACCTCGGTGGAACGAGTATGCTGGAAGTTACCGCTATATCGCATCTGGTTCTAGCTCAGCTGAGATTTAAGTATGGAATTCTTCCAGTCCGCGTGTATGTAGGAACATTTATGACATCCCTCAACGCACCAGGATTCAGCATCACGTTGCTTAACGCCAGCAAGGCTGGCGGTTATCGAATTTTGGAGTTATTGGATGCTGAAACGGATGCACCGGGATGGAATGCCCACTTCACTCCCTCAGCATGGACATCCAAAGGTGATCAGATTATTACGGATGTTACCCAGAAGAAAGCTTCTTCACCGTCAAAACTTAAAAGTTCCAAGAAATTATTTGCTGCAATTCTCGCCAAAGGAGCTTACTCTGTTCTGGAGAAGGTTCCTGAGATAACGCGCTACGACACTGTAGCGGGTGACGGCGATTGTGGAGAGACTCTGGCATCTGGAGCTAATGCGATTCTTTCAGCCTTGAAGTCGGACAACAGTGATGTGCTTAATCTTGGAGACGGAGTTAAGGCTCTCACTGATATTGCTGAGATTATTGAGAACTCGATGGGAGGAACATCCGGGGGCATCTATTCAATTTACATATCTGCGCTAGCGCAAGGACTGAGAACTCTATGCGAGGAAAGTGCAGAAGAAAGCGTGGTATTGGACCTGCCTATACTCGCTAAAGCATCAAAGCTAGCGTTGAACACACTTTACAAGTATACAAAGGCTCGCATTGGAGATCGTACTTTGATCGACGCTCTCGCTCCTTTTGTCGGTGCTCTTGAATCTGGAGCTTCTATCATAGATGCTACGGATAAAGCTGCTGAAGGTGCTCATACTACAAGAAAATTACAGCCAAGGTTCGGCAGAGCATCATATATAGGACAAGACGAGCTGGCACAGTTTGACGCCGAAGGTGGGCTTCCGGACCCTGGTGCAGTTGGTGTGGCAGCATTGCTGGAGGGCTTCGCTGAGGCGTATTCTGCTGCCGGAGAGAATAGGGAAGATTAAATGTTCTCATGACTTTAAAGAGCTGCAGATTTTAGAACTTCTTATATAATATCATAACACCTTTGTAGGGATTATAAATGGATCACAAGGTTATGAAAGGAATGCTGTGCATCTGTGGAAATGTGTAGAACACTCTAGCCTAAGATCGTAGATTATGGAATATTCTAGAAATATGTAACTATGACGCAATTGGGTACTCTTGGAATGCCTGGAAGATTCCAGAAGACCGGGCCCCAAGTATATATAGAGGTCATAGGAACCCAGTGTTAATATGTGTGCGCAATTAATATAATCATATATTACAACAGCATCGCCAGCTCGGACTCTATCAGTGCTTCTTACTAAAACCAGCAAGCGGTTGACAATTATATTCAGCCAATAAGTGTCGTTGGATATCCTTAGCCGTAATTTAGCGGTACAAAATCGAGTTTGAGATCAAAGAACCACTAAGTTATTACGTCAAGTTGGACAGATGCGAATATAACCCTGACCCTATCCGCTAAGATTTTCCGAGTGCGCATCCGCCATCCGCCTTTTTGAAGTTGGGAGATATGTAGCCGCATCCGGGTTCAAGAGTATATGCCTCACTGTTTCAGTTTATTATGAATTTCATGATTTACTTAATGCCGTGGAACCTTCCCTATTGAAATAGACATCGCGTTCGCTGTTACACACGATATGAGGAAAATGAAAAATATTACCCCTTCATGGTTAAAGATACTATAATACTAGCTTTGTTCTGGACGCGCGTGTCAAAGGGGACTTAATTCGACAGGAGTTATGTGAAGATTATGATGCGGGCCACAGACTGGAACTTTTTCAGGCGTACGATATTACTGACATCGAGCGACAGAACAGTTTCTACCATATGATAATGAACACAGCAACCCGGAGCTTAGGAAGTTGCACAACCTATCGCCTCTATACCATTCTTTGATCCCGATATCGATAGGTACTTCGAGAGCCCACAGATTGTTGTGATTGACACAAATCATCCAAATTGGCTGTGTGACTGATGGCGGAAGCACATGGATAAATATCCTCAATTGGCCATAGCCCCGAGAACTAAGCCATCCCTGCCTCTCAAGTCTCCAACGTTCAACACGGGAAGGGATATTCTAGGAGTAGATAAATATTCGATGAAGCGCAAAACCATCAGAATGCTGATGTTGATGGATAGCATGCATAAAAAACGGTGCTGATAGGCAGAAGGGTGGTTGATCTAGATTGTCCCTGTAGAAGTTACATGAACCCACTAAGTACAGTAGTTGAACCTGACTAACCCTAACCCTCTTAATTAGCCCCTGAAACGTTAAAATCGCCAAAAATGGCATTAAAGCTTTACGTCAAATTGGTGAATTCAACGAAATTTTTGGGGCCTCACCTGGGTAAGGGTTATTCGCTTAAAGGGGTTAGGGACCAGCCCTCACGCTAACATATATCTTATCCGGTCCACGGCGCTTGTCCGCGATATCCCTCAACACTGAATCTCTCAAATTTCCGCACTCGCGTCTCGCGTAACAGGCACTTAATAGAGAAACATAGTAATCTAACAATCTAGAGTTTACGGTAATCGGCGTGAGATTTATATTTTTTGGCACGAAAATCGCAATCCTCCCATCAGGGCCATTTGTAGGCATCTATGTGCCTCCAAGTTGCTCTGGCGACTTTCTGTACTGGTGTAACAAGGATTGAATCGAAAATTTTTGAGACCAGGAGTCCAGGACATTCAGTTGCGCGTAGTCACAATCTATATTGTCTTGACGCTTAGCATTTCGCGGATATGATAGTTCTTGGGAAAAAGGAGTAAAAAAGTAGCCAGGATACGATTTGGCGTTGCCGCAGTGTCTTTAAATCTGATTTTACTGCAATGATGTGATGGACGATTGCGGAGGATATGAGGCAGCAAATCATGCACCAGTGGTTGTCGTTAACGGCACCGAAAGTGTGGCACCCATTATAGTTAGGTTGTGCAAGGGTGAAGATAAAACGTAGTAGTGGATGCGTCGTCGCAGTCTGATCCGGATGGAATAAGATCTGCTTTAAATGGACCCAATCCCATGAAGCAACAGCGACACAGTAGTCAGCGCAGAAAGAATTCCCGACTATTGGAATTTCCGAACTTGCAACCGGGATTGCAAAGTTGACAGTCCCTAAGTGGGAGAACCAGGGGAAAAGGTCAGTGTTCAATGCTTTGGCACAAGTCGATAACGGGGAGCAGCCTCCGCTGCGCGCGTATTAGCGGATAATTATTGAGCGAACAGGTGAGAATTGTGCAATTGTTCACAATGAATTGTAGCTAGCTGGCTATGGACGTTATTATGTTAAAATGATTCTATTATGCTTAACCCAAAGGCACAATGCTCAGGTATACAGTCCATAGTACTCCAATTGCCGATCGGAATAGCACTTGCTTAGCAGGCGCCATGTAAGCACACGAAATAAAAGTAATTAGCGGCCACAATTTCATTGAATTGGCCAGGATATTAGGCAGATCCTATAGGACGATTAGCATCTGTAATATGAAATAAACGCGGCCACATTTACTTTTTGAATCCGATATGAAATTAGTGCCCTCTCAGTCTGACCTTGAGAGAACGACATATATACGATAAATACCGTGTTGATGAATACGCTGAATATGCTCTCTGTGAGAATGACTTTGATGATCACGTTGGAGTAGGAATATTCTTCCTTCTTCTTACTATCCCTATCTTTCTTGTTATCGTCGATGTAAGAGAGAACACTCGGGAACTTTCTATTCAGAAAATGGTTCCAAAGGAGCAGTAAAGGCACATTGATCGCGGCCCATGACGTGAACGCTATGACTGAAGTCCATTGAATTGTGGTCCAAGGAGATTTGTTGCCCCGGCGAAAGGCGATGATGCATTGTCCAAAAATATTTCCGAGTGCTTTCAGTAGCCCAGATTGGATAATATTGATAATGTAAGGCATGAGCCATTTTGAACTACTGAGTTTGACCATGTAGACTGCAATCAAAGGCGAATTAGACGAACCGAGTCAGATAAAGGGTAGACCGACGAAGACTTATCTATCAATCTTGCAGCCCAAGATCCTCGGCCCTAAGCTTGATGCTCACTATTTATTGTTTTCCCCGCGACAGTTCGGTCTTGTAGAGGCAACATTCTACATAGCCGCCACACCATATTTGGGTTTGGGTCACCAATCGGCGTGCTCAAGCGAATGGTACGCACTCAATTTTAAGCAAACCATAAAATGTCTGTTCAAGGAAGTCTGTCCCACCTTGTTTCCAAGCTGTGGACTTCTGCCTTCCCTTACCTAGTTTGACCAGTTCGAGGCCCGGTACCGAGCCTTAGGGTTAGGGAAACCCTGATTAAAACCCGGGCGGACGGCATCAAAAAGGAAATTGCAGTCGTCGTTACCCGAACTCCCGTAGTCATTGATCGAATCGCCTCGACTCGCTCCCGGAAGGCGACCGGGGATTTCTTGCTTGCAGCTCGCCGGTCTGCCCAAGGCTACCTTACAACCGGTCGTACGACTACCGCGGCAATCTGAACTATCAGACGCGTTCAACAATGACAACGGCAGAGCTAAAGCCGAGGTCGCCCAAGGTCCGGAAGGGTACGCGCACTTGTCGCGTTTCGCGGTCGTCGATCGCGTGCACAAGTGCCACGGATCCAAGTTGAAGTGCGATTTTCTGTCCACGATAGCCCCTGCTCGCGGTGCAAGGAGAGTGGTGCGACAGACTGCAGGAAGATTCAGTCGAGGCGAGGAACGTATGATCGGGAAGAGTGGATGAACAAAGTCAAGGCCCGTAATCAGGAGGGGGCACACAAGCGCCAAATGGGGATCCAGTCAAAGATAGTTGTCAGCAGTCAGTCGCCGAGTTCTTCGCTGTCCTTGTCGTCGCGCGACGATTCTACACCGCCTCTTATACCCCAGCAGGTCATCGAACCACTTCAAGATCTGCAGGATACGAGAAATTGAACTGGAAAACTATATTTGAGTCTTTTCTCGGCCGCCAGCGGTCGGTAATCGACAAGAATCCAATTTCATACTTCGGGGGGTTATACGGGATCCTTTTTCTCCAGAAGTCGAAACCGCGCCGCATTCGCATCCACCAGGCACAGGAGGTGTGGGACCATGCATACTGGATATTGCCGCTCTGTGACGGACTGCGGCAGATATTGGATGAGATACTGGCGTCGATCACCGGTCCGAGGCCGGAAACCGAGATGGAGCCGTTGGCGGACGACGTCGATCTGAACAGCTTTATCAGTCGTCTCGAAATGTCCTGGAGTCCCACTGTCGCACAAACTGAGAACGACGTGGCCGAGTCCTTGGCCAGGGGTGCGCTGTTGGGCAAAGGAGAGATTGCATTGAATATGTTCAATGAGACAGACGAGCTGCTTAATGAACTGGACGTGTTCAGTACCCTTGGCATGTAGGCAGGTACCGAGTTATGGCGCAATATATTTTGCTATGGCGTTTGGCTGAAATATTCGGGTGCACAATAATTATACTCATTCTACGGGGTACGTTATTTATAAATGGCACTCAGGCGGATATAAATGAGACCGTTCTTGCTCCTCCGCTCATCTATCTACCACTAGCCTCGATTAGTATTTGACGCTTGCAGGACCGACAACTCCTTAAGAGCCCATGGCTTTTGACTAGGAGAGGGAGAAAGAGAGAGATAGACGGGCCGAAGTTCAGGGTTTCATACCTTCATTCATGCGTTCATCAGCTCAATTTTCACCGAGAAGCGATAGCATATGCACAGACCAATGCCGTTGCCTGTGACTTGCTGAGCTGATTAATTTACTACATGTACAAAACATATTGCAAATACTATGCTAATTTTCCGATGAAATACCGAACCATATACCTCGTGTAATGACAAGGAATAGAACTGTCCTCGACGTTGGCAGCTTCCCATGCCTCATGTCACGCTGATAAAAATCACTTACCGGTAATCCAACACTGAAAGGGAGATCATCAACGGCAAGTCGGGATCCTCCTTTGATCAGGTATTGAAATAGCCTCTATGTAAGCAGTTGGTCTCGACAAAACTACTCACAAATGACAAATCTATCGCGTAGCTTACCGGATTGGCTCGCTCGACATTGGTTAAGATGAGTTTCGTCTGCAACGAGTCCGACACGTCGTCTGCAGTTTGCAGTGTCTTGTTAGAGTCCATCACAACGTCCACCTCGACCAAAACCGCGGACCGCTATAGTAGGCTCGTACGGTATCAATTTGGGAGGTCAGTGGGGAACGAGTCATCGCTGTGAGTGGACTTCGTTAACAGCAATTGTGACCCTGATGGACCGAACCTGCAACGACAGAGGTAAACACTTACGTGTACAAGTAATTAGTTGTAGCGTGCGCACGTCAGCAGTCACGCCGACAAGAAGTCGAAACTCTTCATATGCAGTGTATATGCACAGCCTGCAAGTAAACACGATAAAATGATCGCCCCCATTGGATCAATCCACCATGCGATCTTGGAGCCACAAACAGAAGTAAGGATACCAAACCCGCTGATGATGAAATCGTTCCGATGGTCCTTCCACAAGATAGTGACTTATGAGTATACGTTCCTGAGTGCCCAGCAATACAAGAACAAGCAGAGCTTTGTCGCAAATTTTTCGCAAACAGGATGCCGATCGCGATGATGGACAGTAAGTTAAGTGTAATTCGTTCTTGCCTTCTACCGGACCGGGTGGCAGGTCCCGAGTTGACATGAAATGAGAAAAACGATACTGAACACATTAGGAAACTGAACAGAATGCTGTCAGCTGTCTCGACCTATGCCTTTCCGGAGGGGACCTTGCGAGTACCGACCTTCTTTACGGCGCGATTACACAGCATTAGCATGATATTTGACACTTTAGGATGCTTAGGTGCTGTCCCATAGCTAGCGCAGTGTTACCCTCCCGTTACACTGTTAAACATGGCTTGCACACAGTAAATGTTGTAGGTCGTGTAGGTGGCACACCAAAAAACAGGCCTAACCCTGAGAACACCCACGCCCGCGTGTGCAGGTCGCCGGGACCGGCCAGGGCAGAGTCCCAACTTGAGTTCCTCACCGTGCGATCCGGTCCGATCCGAATTTTTTTCGTGCTGCAGCCGCGCCAACCCTTCGCTACAAGCCGTCCTTCTCAAATGACCCTAACCCTGCCACTTACCAAACTGCCGTGACAACGCGCTGAATTTGAGTCTTTCAAACCGTTCTCAGTGAACTACAGCGAATTTAAAACTGTCGTCCTGTGTAAACTGACAGACATTCTTAGATACATGGCAGAGTTAGCTTCATAGTTAACCTAATCAATGAAGCTACAGTTGCGGTTTCGGGTTGTGCAGCCCCCACATGGGGGCTTTGCTTAGCGGCTGCGCGTGTCACTTCTCGATGGAGAATAACGCACAAACTCTAATCGTTTACCAGACTAGACAGGGTTACCCGCACAGCTTAACGGGCAGGTGGAATGGGCTTTTGTATCACGCCCACGTCGGTGAACAACTTCTATGTAGGGCTGATGCTTTCGTTTCTGGTAATTTAAATTTTCGCGGCTGGCAGTTGCAACCGCCACGCTTTGCAAAGAGCGTGACTGAGCACGAGCAAAAGTTACCGGCAATGGCTACCCAAAATGTACCTACAAGACTGCGCCCGCGCAGTCTTGTAGGTACGATGTCACCGCATATCCAAATTCCTGTCTGCCTTTGCCTCAAATCGACAGGGAAATGGCGGCTTTTCTGTCCAGGTCATCAAGGTGGGCTATAAAATCGCCCTCCTGAGTCTAGGAGCATGTTTGCCATATGTTTGTGCGTTGCAGCTTCTCTCATGCATGTTTGCCTCCATGGCTCCCTCAATCAAAGATTTATCGGTTCTAAAGCCTAGCTCGACCGGGGACGATGTCCACAGCCTGACTTTACGGGTATTTAGGTGTCTCATTGCTGATTTGTGCCAGCAGTTTAATGGTGGACATCCTGGGTCAGTTGAGATTATTGGACATTGCGGGTTTTGGAAGCATCTGCTGACCTATGCAGTGGCGCGATGGGCATGGCGGCCATAGGAATCAGTTTGTGGAAGTACATCATGAAATATTCTCCCAACGACCCAACCTTTTTTAACCGTGACCGTTTCGTTCTTTCCAACGGTCATACCTGTTTGTTCCAGTATGCCTTCCACCACCTCGTCGGCTATAAGCATATGACACTTGACCAACTTAAAACCTATCATTCCAGCGAGTGGGAATCCTTTTGCCCTGGCCATCCTGAGATCGAGCATCCCGGTGTGGAAGTTACCACTGGTCCCCTAGGCCAGGGTATCGCCAACGCAGTTGGCTTGGCGGTTGCGTCAAAGCAACTCGCAGCTACATACAACAGGGAAGGATTCCCTGTGGTTAACAACACGACGTGGTGCATGGTCGGCGATGCATGTCTTCAGGAGGGTGTTGCGCTTGAGGCAATCTCGCTCGCTGGCCACTTCAAGCTCAACAATCTCGTGGTTATGTATGACAATAACCAGATCACATGCGACGGTTCGGTAGATCTCACCAACACTGAGGACATCAATGCGAAAATGCGCGCGTGTGGGTGGCAGGTGATTGATGTCGAGGATGGATGCTATGATATTCCCAGAATAGTGGAGGCGATGAATATGGCGAAGGCGTCGACGGACAAGCCGACTTTTATTAATATCAAAACTATTATAGGTGTTGGCAGTGCTGTTCAAGGTGACGCGAAGGCGCATGGTGCGGCGTTCGGCGAGCCTGATGTTAGGAATATCAAGATCGTCAACGGGCTTGATCCCGACACAAAGTTTTACATCCCAGACGAGATTTATGAGTTTTTCGCTGATATTCGGCCACGTGGTGATGCGCTTGTCAAAGAGTGGGATGAGTTAATTGGGTCCTATGGTAAAGCATATCCAGAATTGGCTGAGGAGTTCGCCTGTCGACGTCGAGGAGAACTGAGAGCAGATTGGAAGTCATTCATCCCGGATTCGTTTCCTGATTCTCCTACTGCCTCGCGGAAGTCGTCTGGTCTAGCGTTCAATCCGGTCGCTAAGAACTGCAATAGTTTCATTGTCGGCACTGCAGATCTCTCTCCTTCCGTCAACATGATATGGTCTGGTAAGGTGGATTTCCAGCACCCTGGTCTACAGACTAACTGTGGTATCACCGGCAACTACGGCGGCCGCTACATCCACTGGGGTATTCGAGAGCATGCCATGGCTGCGATATCCAATGGGATTGCTGCGTTCAACAAAGGCACATTCATCCCAGTCACATCCTCGTTCTTCATGTTCTACTTGTACGCCGCTCCTGCTGTCCGCATGGGTTCTCTAATGGAACTCCAGGTCATTCACGTGGCGACCCACGATTCGATTGGAACCGGTGAAGATGGACCCACTCACCAGCCTATCGCACTACCCGCACTGTACCGCGCCATGCCTAATTTGCTCTACATCCGGCCCTGCGACAGTGAAGAAACTGTCGGTGCGTGGACTGTCGCTATTGAAGCGAAGAATTTTTCCTCCATCATCTCTCTTTCGCGACAAAACCTTCCTCAATATCCCGCTTATTCTCGCCGCGACTCTGTCAAGTTTGGTGCATACATTTTTAGAGAAAATCCAAATGCGGCTGTTACCCTCATTGGCGTCGGCGCAGAGATGTGTTTTGCAGTCGAGGGCGCGAAGGTCCTCGCTTCCCGGGGAATTCAGACCCGGATAGTTAGTTTTCCGTGTCAGAGGCTCTTTGAGCAACAGAGCAGGGACTATAAGCGATGCGTTCTCAAGCGATATGAAATTCCTGCTGTCGTTATTGAAGCATATGCGGTTAACGGTTGGGAGCGTTACTCTGACGCGGGTATCAACATGAAGACATTTGGAAAGTCGTTGCCTGGGGCAGAAGCGTATAGATATTTTGGATTTGATGCGGCTTCGGTCGCGGATAAGGTCGAGGGATACCTGAAGATGTCGAGAGGGGATAAGTCATTGAGGTTCGAATTTCAGGATTTATGAGGAGTGGTGTTGAATGCTTGTTCATATATAGTGATCGAGTTGACAATGTAGAACATTTTAATAGATCCTGTGAGGTTTAAAATGACAATCTAGTTCGATATTCAACATGAGTATTGCAGATATAGATGGTGTGAAAATTACGTAGGTGGAATAATAGACCGTAGAAATTAATCAGAACCAAATCAGATTTCTTATGTAACTTGGAACTTGAGTTCACTCGGCTTGACTCCGTTCGACGTTGTTCGGAGTCGGCATTAGTCATTACTCGACTTCACTTAGAATTCGCGTCGAGTGACTTCAGATCCCGTCGTGGGACAATTTCAACTCTACTTGACTTGGGGGACCAAGTGAAGTGAACTCAAGTTTACCCATCTCTAGTTGTGGGACCCAACTGGCAAACGCCAGGCGCCAGTGAACGTTAAAAAGAAGACTCCGTCTAAGAATATCATGTCGTTTTTTTAGTTTAAACCCAAACAATCCTCGAGAACAGCAGATTGCAAGTACCATGATTGGTGGCTTTAGCAGAGAGAAGTTGCAACAGTTGCTTGTCGCTTGGATTATCGACTCTCAGTGCTCTTTCCCCGAAACAGAAAACCAGCGCTTTCGCGAACTCCTCGAATACCATAACCGGCTAGTCAGTATCTCTGACGCCCATATTTGTCACGATGCCGTCCGCAGTCGAATTCTCGCAGTCTATAATACCAATAAGGCGCGTGTGGTCGAAATCCTTAGAGGAGCTGAGGGCATGATTCATATAGCGTTTGACGGCTGCGGTCGCGCAATCGGCATGCAATGTACGGGATCGTCTGCTTCTTCCTTGACTGCGAAAGCCGGGCGCAAAAAACTCGTCTTAGGAATCCTAGAAGTTGTGCAACGGCATACTGGCAAGAATATTGCGGTCCACGTGCTTGATATTATTGCCGGCTACGATATTTCCTCAAAAGTCGGGTACTTCACATTGGACAACGCGCCGAACAACGATACGGCGACCGACGCGATTGGTACAGTGCTTGAATTCAATGGCAGAAGTCGTCGCCGAGTCCGATGCTTTGGTCATATTCTCAACCTTGTTTGCAAGCCACTGCTTTTTGGCCACGACGCAAATGCGTTTGAAGATGAGATTCCGCCAGTCGACAACAATTGATGCCTCTCGCCAAAGCTTGGAGACGGTAAGGGCCTATTGGGAAGCTTCATGACCTCGTTGTCGTTATTCACAAGTCGGATGTCTTGACGCAGTTGCAACGGAATTACAGCAAGAGGCATTCAAGATAATGAAGGACCCTAAGATGAAAGCTGAGCGGACGAAGGATACCGTGATGGACAACCTGACGCGTTGACTCTCTCAGTTATATATGCTACGCCGTTGTCTTGTGTCGGGGCCATTCCTAGAGGACCTCGGGGCTAACCACGAGCTGAATGAGACTGTTTGATTCGAAAGCGATCCAAACTGAACGAGGATATGCCCCTTTATCTGCGGGACGAGAGTGAAATCATGGAGAAGACTGGATCGTATCTCAACTATATTATGACATCCTGGCCGAAATCGAAGACGTACTTCTTGTCCTTGAAGGCGACGGACAATTCAGAGACCGTAAGAGTGGGTACTCAGAAGCATATGGCACTATTTGAGACGTGGTCTTCGCCTGAACACCTTCTCACCCGCTTTGAGCATTGGAAGCCAATGGCTGGGCGCGATACCCAGATTCTGAACACTTCAAGATAAATATTAATCTTGCATTGAAGAGGCTGAATGAATATTACGAGAAGTTAGATGAGACGCCTGTCTATTATGCTGCTGTTGCCCTTCATCCTGCGTATCGATGGGCATACTTCGAGAATTGGCGGGCCAACGAAGCTTCATGGATTGATACAGCAAAAGAAGCTCGGTCAGGGACTATGGGACTCAGAATACCGACATCTTAACGTCTCTTCTATACGCAGCGTGCCGTTAGATGTCAAACGACGGAAGGTCTTCCATACGAAACTCAACAATAATCGAGAAGAGAGTCAGGGTTAGGTTAGTATAGCGTTCAGAGTTTGCGATGTAAACTTAGCCGTATTCGATTATATATATCTGTGGATAATGCAAATGCGGGATATAGATACGGATAAAGATAAAGCCAATTAGTTGGATATGAATAAGGATACGGGTATAGACATTCTAGTGGATACGCGCACGGACAATATAGATAGGGCAAAATTGGCTTGGATATTATCCGTGCCGATCACAACAAATCATAGCATGGCTCAACTATTGTGATACTCCCGTCTATTCAATGGGCAAAGTAAGGGTACGGCTATCTGTACTATGACGGGCAACGTTTTTGCCCAGTTGCTCCGTGCGTAGCTAAACGAAAACTCGGTCAGCGGAGAAAAGAACAATGGCGTTTCAAAATCTTAGCGGATAGGGTCAGGGTTATATTCGCATCTGTCCAACTTGACGTAATAACTTAGTGGTTCTTTGATCTCAAACCAGTGTGTGCAGTAGTGTGATATTACCATATATGACTTCATTCTGTCAAACCAATACGTATATTATATTCAGATCAACTCATATAATATGAGACTTATACACTGGTGATCTCTCCGTCAAACTATAGTATTTATCCAACTTAGCCCAACCAGAGTTGCAGCAAGGACTCATAAATGGATCATTAATATAGGTACACTTTGCTGTCTCAAATTGTTCAAGTAAGAAGTCCATTGTTGGTAGTACTCTGTCAATAGTCGCGCTACGTCCTTCTGTTGCCAATGTAGCATCATGAAAAAATACAAGGAAGTCCTGCATCTTTTGCAAATCTTGCCAATCCTTTTCTGAAAATAAATCCTCATCATTCTCTCGATATTGATGACAAAATATGGTGATAGCGGTCTTAAGCTTCGTTGCTGTACTAATCATGTACCAAGAGTTCCATGTAGAATTGTAATGTGCGTTTGCACTAAGGTTTTCAGAAGGGATCACTTTACTAGAAAGAATATACAAGTTGGGGAAGAATATTATTCAACTGAAACCTGCCTTCTCCACAGGCAGTCCCAGACGGGTCTTTTTGTACCCATCTCTTCCGTTGTTCAACTAATTATAGACAACAAGGATAACCAGAGACAAGGATATTCACAAACAAAGATATCGCAAAACAAGGATATTCTCAAAAACCCAACTAAACAAGGACATAGCGCATCACTAACGCCGTCCCGACAGCTTTGGAGATAGGGTAATTACAAGAATTATCTCGTACAAGGTTACGGCCACCACTAATCTCTCTAAATTAGCTAACCGTTGCGTGCTCCGCTGAATATGCACTACGATATTGTGCAGCTTGCCTAGAGGACCTTTTTCTCGCCATGTTTCATTTCCAGTTCTGTTGGTGTTGTCAATATACCTGTATTATTCATATTGGTCGAAAAAGCACTACGTTAAATCAGTCAATGATAAGGTTAAGGTAAAGGTTTATACGAACATTCTGAAAGAGCTTGCACCATTGTATCGTTGTTACTTGCATTATCCATCATAAAATATCCAACTTTTGTAGCAATGCCATAATCGTTGATGACAGTCATTATGCAAGCAGCTAGATTATCCCCTGAATGCTTGCCATCTAGCTCTTTTATGGCTAGGACGGATTGCTGTAGTTGGCCAGACTCCGATATATAGTGTGAAATTATTCCGAGAATCGCAAGAGCATTTGGGGAAGTCCAAATATCTACTGTAAAGTGAATCTTTGAGAGCGCCAGTTGAATTTCACTTTTGATAAGTTCCTTTTGAGCTTTGTAATTCCGTACCGTCCAGGCTCGTATTGTTGTTATAGAATTAGGCAGCCAATTATCAATCTCTGGATTCAGATAATGAAGCAAGGCCCTAAATTCTGGCAATGTAGCCATGCCAAATGAGATGCCACAGGTCGTAATCCATCTCACGTATAGTTGTTCGACGAGAGCAGGGTCCAATTCACCACGAGAGAGGCGGCGACGTTTGTACCCAGGAGCTTGTTGAGCATTCTTAAAGGCCTCGGCGATATTGGCTTGCATCAATGTAGTTCGAGCTTCTTGAGCAGAGGATATGTTGACATTGTGACGCTCTTTCAAGTGATTTGCAATGACGGTCGTTCCGCCAGATTCTCGATATTCTGTTGCGCAATACTTACAGCGCCAAATTGATTACCCTCTTTGTTGAGAATAACGTCATTGCGACCTACAAGCGTATGCAGCCAAACTTTAGAATACCGCCTGGGTTTCGTAGTCGTAGCTGATGACATAGCCAGAGACAGAGACGACGGTACTTGATCAATAAGTGAATCGCGGTTCTCCAATAACTCGCCGTCAAGTTGCGAGAGGATGTCTGAGGCCTGCGAAGCCATTTTTGCAAATTTCTGTACATAGCCATACAAATCAAGGTTATCTTAAGGTTGAACCTCCGATAAGGTTAAGGGTCTCTAAGTCTCATATGGTCATACAGTAGAACCCCGTTAAGCCGATTCGCTGTAAGCCGATAACCCCGTTAAACCGATACTATTTTCTGTAAAAATTCGCCTCATCGCTAGTAATCCATTTAAATAAGCCGATAACCTCGCTAAGCCGATATGAAATGGCTGTAAACATTACATCGGCTTAACGAGGTTACACTGTATATGGTCATATCACCAAAGGCCATATGGTATCATATCATATGGGTCCGTGCGAACTCACATGAGTTTGATATGATATGATATCATATATGGTAATATGTATTACAATATGACTCATACTACTGCACACACTGGCGTTCCCCACGCGAGTAAAGATATCTACCCACAACAACTCTCAATGAGGAACGGAGACTGTCTTTCTAGTATCTCTCAACTACCAATCTATAGCACGCCAGCTTTGTCTTGACCATATTGCACTCGAATAAATTCCTTCTATAGATTTACTTCGCGACTATCACTTATCACGGTGGCCCCAGCATGGCCAATGTCGTGATCAACTACGCATCTGATATATCCATTGACTGGAAAAGATGCACATTGTAACGCAGACGAGGATATTATGCCATTATTACGAGGACAAAATAATCTTGGTAGATGTAATATTTTGCATAGTTTGCGTCGGAAGGCAAGGAATTCCTACCGAATCCAAGAGCTATATGTTCAGAGACGATACAGACAGAGGAAATTTCAGATACCATAATCAACCTTTAACTTTTTTTAGAACTTAAAAGGTACTTCTTGTAGAATGGAACCAAAATCGCAACTGCTTTGGCAACTTAGGGGTGGACACGAATGACGAATATATTCGCATTCGTACGAATATTCGCAATTATTCGCAATATTCGCACATATAAAATATAATAATTTAAGAAATACATTAAAAACTTCCTCGCTGCCACATATCCCTCACCAAATTGAGCTTCGCACATATAAAATAATTTAAGAAATACAATAAAAACCTTCCTCGTTGCCGTACATATCCCTTAACAAATCGAGCTTCGCACATATAAAATAATTTAAGAAATACAATAAAAACCTTCCTCGTTGCCGTACATATCCCTTAACAAAACAAGCTTCCTCATGGTGTCCGCACTTAGGGACTGTCTGCTTAGGCCCAGCAAATCCCTTCCGTTGTTGAACAGCCTCTCAACTGCAACTTCTGACGAAGGAATCGCTAGATAGTCTCTAGCCGCGGTTGCCATCGGGGGAAACTCGCTTCGGTGCATCCTCCACCATTCGAACAGCCAGTTTTTGTCAGTAGTCACTGACTCATTTACCACCACGGCCGGTTCTCCAGACAGATTCTCCGCGCTCAAGGGGTAACCGCTGTGAAGGGCATCCTTAACAATATTACCAGTAGTTTCTGCACCTAGTTCCTTCTCAAGCAGCCGTGCTTTAAATCGCGGATCAAGCACTAAGGCAATGTAAAACACGTCCTGCGCGTCCATGAAATTATAATATTTCTTATTTTTTTTAGGCCAGCTGACACAGCTTGGGCAATATCTATATCAAGACCAGAGAACTCCCCCTGCCGCGAAGCAGCGTCGTCCAGCATGTCTTGCAACTGATAATATATAGGGCTTCGAAACGGTCAATGTAAATTCCTCAAATTTAGCCAGAACAGTCGCGATTTGTCCTGGGCACTAAATTGTGGAAAGTAAGTTTGATTATGCTCCGTCCAATTCCGTATTTGCTGCTTAGCTTCGAGCGCGTCACGGATCATCCGGTATGTGGAGTTCCAACGGGTATCCACGTCATACTCAATCATTTTCGCTTTCAAATTATTAGCCTGGCACAAAATCTTCCATTGTTGTTTTCTTTGGGGCGTTGTCGATATCCACAAAGCCATAATTCGAAGCCGAGAGAGTGCAGAATGTGATCCAATGTCTTGGCTGCTTGTCATGAGATCGCAAGCGTGCTCTGCTGTGGCACGATTGCCAGCTTTTCAACGGGCAAGAATGTCGGTGACTATGAGATTGAGCACATGGGCGAGACATTTAACGTAGCTATCGATGCCCTGAAAGCGCAGTCGCTTTGCACTCGAACCGTTAGGATCCTCGGATTCGGATTGTGACTGATCAACTAATCTCAAGTGTAGCTCAGACATAAGGGATTCGTTATTGGCAGCATTATCTGCCGTCACTGTTAGAACCTTTGCTTCGATATGAAGCTCAGTTAGTGTCTTATGCAACACTTCCGCTACATTCTCCCCAGTATGAGGCCCATATATTTCGGTGAAATCCAGAACTTGCAGGCGGTACTGAAACTCCGGTGTCAGCCAATGTCCGATCACTCCCAATATCGCCTTGGAGTTTTGGCTAGTCCAAATATCCAGAGATAGTGCAATTGTCTCGCACGTTTGTTCCAGAGTGTCAATCAACTGAGCTCGACGCAGGTTAAACTCCAGGTCAATTCTGCGAGCCATTGTCCTACGGGATGTGATCGGGAGCGAGACACCTAGCAAATCTCTGAATATCTGTTGGAATGCTTGTGACTCGATTGACATAAAAGCCATATGGTCTGTCACTGTCCATCGTACTAAATTTTGTTCTAATGTTTTCGCAATGTTTTCTTCTGACCGTTTCTTGAATATTGTGGCAATTGACTGCTGCTTCATCGTGTGTTGCTGGTCTTCATGGCCATTATTATCGTTGCTGTGTTCCAGGCGATCATTATTAAGGTGCGATCTCATATTTGTTGTTGACGATGCTCTAGCAGAATCGGTAGTTTTCCAGCTACACAATCTGCACTGAATCTCGTTGTCAAGTAGAGGTCCGGTTTTACCACGCTTTGGGTACCACAACTTTCCAGGAATGGGAGAGACGTTGAAGTACGACCAGAGCAGAGTGTTCTGACGCTGCGCAGAAGGCTTTGAGGACTCCATAGAATCTAATGATGTTTCCGATTGCTCATCAAGAGATCCCGCCTCATTCTGAGGATAATTTTGAATATGTTCTACATCTTGAGACAATTGACTCGCTGAATCATCGGGTGTTATCGGTTCACTACTATCAAGTGGTGAAGGAAATCGGCCTCTCTTCACCATTCTGTCCTCCGGGACAGCTTCGTCGTCACTACCGTCATCAAGCAGGCGATAATCAAGTCGTCGTGCACGCTGAGGGCGTTTGAACGAGCCAATAGATAAATCATCGAATCCGCTGTCGGATAGAATAGCGCAGTCGCTATCGGCCATGCTGTAGAGATATATGTTGAAAGCTTGGTTCGAAGATTAGTAAAGAAGCTGGACTTATCAGTTCGCTCGTCGGTGAAAGTAAAATACACTTTTTGATGAGAGAAACTGAGAAAGGTCTTCAGGGGTTAGGGGTCTCTAAAGCCCTGCGAATATACGAATATTATTCGCATTCGCATTCGCAGCATAAAGTTTTATTCGCAATTGCGAATGCGAATGAGAATAGAGAAAATGGTATTCGTGTCCAGCGCTATGGTAACTACCTCCTGCTGGTCGTACAAATCATATGCGTGGCACCTTCGATAAATGAGTACATGTAAGGGTGCAAGGAACCGATCGCCCAAGCGAGCCGATCCCCTCTTCACTTTTTAACCCGACACGTAGTTCAGCTCTTTATAACGTAGCAACCATGGTCGAACACGATCAAAATAAGAAGGCTGTTTCGAATTCGAATATCGGCAGAATTTCCTAATATTCGTATTCGATATTCGACTCCTGAAAGTTATTCGAATAATATTCGATATTCGTATTCGACAATTGGGAATTAGGTCGAATAATATCGACGCTAAGAAACCGAATATTCGAATAGGTTCGAATATCAGCGCCACATCACGTGATAATCTTTAAATGGGTTAGACAATTCCTATTAAAGGCTAGTTCATATAAACCGGAATGTTGTATCTTTGGAATGTGTATATGAGTACTCTGACCTTCCGACCCGCAGCCTTCTACCATTTCTCAATTCTTTTCATAGATTTGTATACGAATTTTCTAGTGCTTATTGACTCTCATTATTTAAAATGGAAACTCGAAGGTATCGCCAAAACTATTTCGCTGATGAATGACAAATATTAACTTTTTTGAGACCTCGGTATTTTTTGATTTTTATTTGATTAGTTTATTTAGTTCTATTCTTAACTTAACTTATGTGTTACTTAATTACTTTTCTATTTTTGACTTTTTATTTTATTATGTTTACTTAGTGTGAACGGCGGAATCTAGTAGAGCTTTCGAATAATTCGGACTTAGACAAATTATGAGAGGAGATAATCTTTGCGAAGTGTACTAAGTACAGTAGAACCCCGTTAAGCCGATTCGCTGTAAGCCGATAACCCCGTTAAGCCGATATTTTTTTTGGTAAAAATTCGTTTCACGCACAAATTTCCTGTCCTCCCGATATCCGATCGATCGTAAGCTATATCGGCTTAACGAAAGTCAACGAAATTTTTTTTGATGCCCAGACAGACCCATAAGGCAATAACCGATGGTCAACGGAAGTCTCTTCGAGATTGGTATCAGCAAAATTCACCCCGACCATCCCAGAAAGCCTGTATAAACTGGTTCAATGAAAGGTACGGCCATCGGATAAGCCAATCTACTGTCTCCGAATCTCTCGGCGATCGATGTAAGCATCTTGATACCCTATCTCAGCCCACTTCGTTTTCCCGGAACCGACAGGCCAACTGGGCACTGCTTGAAGGTATCCTCCTTGACTGGCAGAAACTTATCGAAGCAAAAGGGGGAATCGCCACCGGAGATCTTCTTATTGAGACGGCTCGCAAGATATGGAAGTCTTTACCAGAGTATCGAGATCTTCCAGAACCGCAATTTAGCCCAGGCTGGCTACACCGGTTTAAGAAGCGACATCAAATCCAGAATTACACACTGCACGGAGAAGCTGGCTCTGTTAATCAACAAGCAGAAGACGAGATGGGTGCTATTTGTACTCTCGCCGGTGAATATGCGGAGGAGGATATCTATAATATGGCCGAATCCGGTTTGTTATGGAGAATGACTCCTTCTAAAGGTCTTTCTACCCAGTCTAGGCCTGGGTTCAAGAAGGACAAGACTCGGATTACTATCGTACTCTGTGTCAATGCTTCTGGAACGGATAGAATACCGGTTTGGTTTATTGGTAAATCCAAGACTCCACGTGCATTGCGGAACGCTAGCATACCTACGATGGGAGGTCAATGGAGGTCAAACAAGTCCGCGTGGATGAATACGATCATTATGAAGGAGTGGCTTCTCGCATTTTATAATCATGTTGGATCTCGAACTGTTCTTCTTACGATGGATAACTTCGCGGCGCACAGTACGGCCCTAGAGCTTGCACCTCCACCTCCAAATATTCGTATCCTATGGCTACCACCCAATTCTACAAGTCGATTTCAACCTTTAGATCAAGGGATTATACAGAATCTTAAGGTCTATTACCGGAAGCAATGGCTATGTTATATGCTTGAAGGTTTTGAGAATGGCCAGGATCCTCTTCAGACGGTGACCATCTTGGATGCAGTTCGCTGGCTTCTTCGGGCCTGGAACCATGATGTCTCATCTACTACAATCAATAAATGTTTTCGAAAGAGTACCTTGGTCGCACGGCCTCTTCAGCTCCCCAACGTGACCCCAGATATTACTTCTCTCTTTAGCGCTGTTCAGCAAACTGGCCGGATCCAGGACGCCATGAGTCTCGCAAATTTCTTAAATCCAGCCGAGGAGGACAGAGAAGAAGGTACTGTACCGGAAACTTCAGATGAAGAACTTTTGCAGCAAGTTATAGCCAGCCATACGGACAAACTCAGGACAATGCAGATACGGATGCCGAAGATGATTCTCCTGACGTGGTTCCTCCAATTCCAAGTCTTCCAGAGGCGCTTTACGCCCTTGACATCGTTCTACGCTACACCGAGGGACAGGAGGATGTTGAAACCAATACTCTGCGATGGCTAGAGAAATATGAGAGGCAACTAGTGGCTAAAAGAGCGTCTATGTCCACCCAGAGGTTACATTCTTGGATTAGTCATTGATTATGTAATAAAACCTTATTCGATAAACCGATAACCTCGCTAAGCCGATATCAAGTAGCTGTAAACATTACATCGGCTTAACGGGGTTCTACTGTACGAGTAAGGCATGTGACATGTTTCTTGTCCAAATTCAATTACGGAGGGAAGGCGCATCTAGGCTGACTCACTACCTACCCACTTGAATTCAGTTCTGTATTTCCGATTATGTAATAGTGTTGAAAGAACAATTTTGTTCTCCCATTTAGACTGTAAATGCATAGGCTCTAGTTTGCTAGACACGGCACCTTACGCTTGATGATATCTTTATGCTAGTATCTTGACAGTGAAGTTATTGAGCCGACGGGCTGGACCTCACTGAGTGCGGAAGATTTCGGCTGTTGCTAAATGAGCCGCATTAGCCCCATATTAGAGTTTAGGAGTACTTTTGACTCAGGTACGCAACTCTTCGTACCATCATCATTAGGCGACGGCCTTGTACATGATGCTCAAGATGACTTGGCAGAGACTATCAGTCCACTGATGCCGTACGGGTTCATGACGGCAAGTGCGGGATATATGCACATCGTAGCATTGATGTAGCTAGTTTATGGACGATCCCTACTTGATGAAGTATAGTGAATGATCGTGTTGAAATTTGCGATATGGATTGATATAGCACAGTGAAAATAAGTTCGATTAGAACTTTTAGTGAAAGGGTTGCTGGATCTCCGTAGACTTAGTTCAATAAAACTAATCACGTATCCAAGGTAATTACGACCTCTATATATATGCACAAGAATACTGTGCGATAGTCTGAATTGCCTCTAATCCTTAAGAAGAAGTGA